>DWNE01002376.1:0-19043 GCA_018249875.1 Cecropterus toxeus | reverse complement strand
GATTATTTGATATATATATATATATCAAAGGTTTTTAGGATTTAAATTTATATTACATGATTTCAGACACGTATAGAACAAGGTCGTCGTCAACCCATTATTGTCCCACTGCCGGGCACGAGAGAGTTTTAGGCCATAGTTCAACGCGTTGGCAAGTGCGAATTGGTAGACTTCACACACCTTTAAGAACTCTTTTTTTTAGAGATCTCTCAGATGTGCAGGTTTCCTCACGATGTTTTCCTTTACCGTCTAGCAGCGATAAATACATTTTAATAGGCACATAATTTTTTTTAGAAAAATCAGTAGTATTAATTAGCCTGGGATTCGAACCTCGGACCCTCGATTGAGAGGCCGATTTTCAACCATTAGGCTATCACTGCTCATGATATAGTATAGAACAAACCTTATTAAAACTAATACAGGAATTGCAATAAATTACGGAAGCAGATAAGTGTTTCCGGAAGTCCATTTCAGTCGTCACAATGGCGGTTATTAAAAAAAATCCAATAAACCTACACAATAACGATGTAGAAGTAATATCTAAATGCGGATTTTTCTTACAACATGTCCAGTAGCTGTCTATTGTGAGTGACACGAGTGCTATATAATAAATACCCTTGAGCGGTCTAGATTCTATTGTATAATTGGATGTAAATATTGTCATGTCCTACAGCTAGGCTAAGGTCTCCTAAGTGTACAAAGTTTATACATCCTCCAATAAGTATTTAATAAAAAATTAGTGGCGTATGATCCACTTAGCAGTCATCCCATGTGAATTTTTTTTCAGAGATCTCATGAGGCTGTTTTAAAAGGTCTTTTCCGATGAATAACGTAACTTTTATGCACTGTACATATACGAGTACTTTACCTGATATGAAACGAGGGTTCTAATTGCAATAGCTAGGAGTAACATCTCGACTCATAGCTCACTGTAAAAAAATTAACACGTTAAACCCATGAGTTAACAAGCTAAATCCATATCCAGCACATTCAAGGCATACAATATTAGACTTGATTCTATTTAATAATAAATATAACCGGCCATGTGCGAGGCGGACTAAAGATTCCATTTCAAAATTCCATTTCATTTGATTTCCAAAAAAAGGGCGCGCACGAAAGATTCCATGTACAAAATAAGAGAAAATTCACGTTTGTTGTATGCGAGCCTTACTACTAATTCGTTGTTATAGCAGCAACAGAAATACATCATCTTTGAAAATTTCCTGCTGATGACCTTCGATCAAATATTGAAGCTGGTGACAGATGAACGGACGGACTTACAGCGGAGTCTTAGTTACAGGGTCCCGTTTATCCCCTTTGGATAGGGAACCCTAAAATACAGTCTATTTTCTACACAAAACAAAGTCATTCTACAGGTAAAACACGTCCGTCAAGCATTTGTTACGCGAGCCGGGCATCTGCCATCGTAAGTTATTTAATTACAGCATCACTTTCCTCGCCTTTCTCTGATGGACCGCTCTGACGGGGGCTCGCGTCTATCAAGCGTTAGAATTCCGTAAGTATGTGTGAAAAACTTTTTATAAATATACTGGAATAACTATTTTCTAACCAATTATTTAATTAAAAGCAGTCTATATGATTTTGAGTGGTAATTGCCGCCCTGAATGCCTGCAAAGAACCTTAAATAGGATTGGAATACTATCGGAGGCCATCCATAGATGCGTTGGTATTCCATAGGATTAAGTCTTAATATCTTGTTTAATTGTCCCCTGCCATAGGATAAGAAATTTTAACAATATTATATTACACACATTTAATTGTTCCTCAGTATAAACGCCAATATTATACTGAGGAACAAATAAATGTGACAGCACATAATTAATCAAAAAGTATTAACTCCTTTAACATCTGTAGTCTTTGTGTAACATGTTAATATAAACCTGCTTGATTTTTTTCAGACATCTTTTGATTAGATGGTCTACATTACAAATTTTATCAAAAAGAACATTTTGAAAGTCAAAAACTATTGTATTGATCAAACATAAATATATTTACTTATAATATTAGTAACAAACAAAAACAAAGAAATTTAATAGATTATCACTTATTAAATTGTACATAAAACATTAATCATAGAATTGCATATTAGATCAAACCACAACGGGCACGGCCAAATAAATATAATAATCTTGAAGCCAGGAAAAACGACTGCGGAACCAAATACCGATAAAGTCGATAGCAGATTAAATATATTTATTATGAAAAAGCAGTCCTGTTGTGGACAGCTTTCTCGGTCAACGTTCACAATCGCCGGCTAATCACCGCCCCGGGATAGACGGCTTTCTGCGATACCGCACCGCTCCCACGACTAAGGCCAAGCCTACATTTGTCATATGCTTCCTGATTTTGCCTGGTGGGAAGTACATATATATTGTACAGTGAAAACGAAAGTGACAGAACTCAAAAAATCGGCAAATAGACTTAAATACTTGATTCCTCTCCTAATAGTGTAGTCTATCGTCTACTGAAACTGAACGAAATTCTTGTAATGTATTAAAATTTATATATATTTAGAATGGTCTATTTACTAGCTTTCATTTGATACTCATATTGTCGTAAAAATTTAAAAAATCCTCCCTCCCCTCTCCCCCTTTTCCTCTATTTCAAGGAGCAGAAATAGGTCACAACACGTCAATCCGTTTTGGCTGTAGCACTTGCCAAAGAAATGGACATACATACAAACAAACAAACAAACAAACGTACATACAAAAATACACACATTCATACATACATACATACATACCCTCGAAAAACATTACCCTCCTTCTGACGCTGTCGGATAAAAAAAGAATATGAAAAGAACATCAGTCAAGAACATAGACGATTTTAAAATTTTCAAACTACGTTGTAATTTTTTTGGACTACGGCAGCTCAGCTCATACCTATAAATTAGCTCACAATACACACTTTATGACAAATGATCTACCGCTACATTAACATACCACTGATATCTTTGTTGCTTGAAGGTTTTAAATACAGCTTGATTCTTATAAATTATTTCTCTTCTCAAAGCAAATTATGCAGATGTATAAAATATTTCATTGTTATAAACTCTTGTAAACTCGTAAACTCCCATTGGAACGGTCAGAGAGTTGTAATTACTAGTTTTGTATTAAGCTATCAGTATTGCAGACGACAGTAATCGTTGGTTGCTCTAGAAATCCATTTATAACATGCTGTAGAGATTTATTATGTTTCATGTATGTGTTATTTTCTTTTAGACACTGTAATAAACTGTACAAACATACAAAAATGAAACCTTTCTAAGACTTTATGTTGTAATATTTTTCAGAAAGCTAATTTGATTAAACCAAAATTAATCTGAAAACTGTTTAAAAAGCTTATTCGTTTGGGATCACATTTACGCTTCTTTTCTTTTGATTGAAGTAGACTGATTACCGTCCACGGCTATATATAAACAACTTCATACAGAACAGGGGTTATGTCTAAAGTCGATCACAGATGTGTTGCTTAATAGGGAGTACCCTATTAAGGAGATCACCTCATATATAAATGAACCGTTTTTACTCATAACATTTAACTTTTAACTTTCAGTAATTTTCTGTTCATTTATGTTTTTCATTTATGTAGTACCAAATAAACTATATTTCTTCTTTAAGAAATATTAAGAAGAGCTGAGTACTATTGTAATCAAAATGCTATGGACATGTTTGCATACAAAGTTTTAAAACAAGTTTGAACGTCCCGTTGAAGTGAGCTATTACTGTAGTTGCATCGCTAAAGTCTAAAACATCTTTGATCAACAGTATTAATACAATTGTTGTTCGGAGTAGAACATTTATGTGCTTTACAGTAACAAAGTACGTGCTTCTATATTCATGTATGACCTGTATCTACTCAAGTCTGCATATTTCACTGCTTCTTATCTTTCTCAAATTCAATCAATTGAGACAAAGCATTATTTCCCTAATTTGTTTGTTCCTTTTCTCTTTAGATGCTGCCTATCTTTATGCCATTCAGTGTGACCAAGTTTACTTGCTTAATTTGTTCCCTTTCTCTTTACATTTGTCATTCTCATTTTTTCTCGTTTAATTAGTTCGAATTAACTGTCTTCATGTGGATTGACCAATTATTTCGTAATCAGCAAATTAATAATAATTTATCGGAAATAACGCTTTCTTATAATCTTACAACTTCATGACCAATAGTGTAGTTGTAAACTTTACATTGTTTTTCAACAACCCAAGCAAAAGAAGTATAATCAATTTTATGCCAAATCTTTACAGCCAGATCTGCAATTAGCCTCCTTGGCACTGTATAATGTGCATTAGTGTAACTAACAATTTGTAAGTGCCCCCGTAGGCCTATGCAAAACAAAGAAAGACATTTCATTTAATTTCATGAATGTACATCGATCTTTCGCCTACAGAATCTACTGGTTTAGTTAACAAAGGATGCAGACTGTTTTCGCATTCCTTGTCTCTTTCATTCCCATAAGTATAAAAGAGATAGAAATACAGAAGAAGATACTTATGGTCAAGGAGCCGACGGTAATGATCACGCGCCTAATATGGCAAACATGAATGAATATCGAATTTATAATCTCACTACGATAACGTGATACGACTAGCATCAAATACGAGGAATCTCGGAGTCAGATATGGGTCTAGGTAAATCAGATGTAAATACACGATTTATACGAGCATCTTTGAGCCAACTTTATTAATCTAAAGTACTCTCGTCAACCCAATACTGTCTCACTGCTGGGCACGGGTCTTTTCTCTGATTAAGAGTTTCAGGCCTTAGTCCACCGCGCTGGCCAAGTGCGAGTTGGTTTATTTTATTTAAAAATACAGTGCTTTAAGACGCAATTACCAACTATATAATTACACAGTAAACCATGACTGAGTTTTCGCACCTTACATATAATATTAAAATATTATTTTGGTCCAAAATATTGAAAAGCAATAAACTGCTGTACAAGTTACTTTGGTTTCTATGAAATATGTTGCGTATTTAATGTAACTCTTTAAATAAAACAAAACAGAATAATTAAATAAATTAAAACAGAACGGAGCAAAGTTATGAAAGCTGACGCTTGAAAGTTCGAATCTGTAAGTAGCCCGCGTGGTGAAATAAGACTAAAATCCTCATTTGTTCTGATTCTTGGATTTACACTGTGTTATTTTAGGTCGCTGGTTAAATTTGAAATAAAAAATTCATTACTTGCGTACTTGCGCAAAATATATATAAATACCTTCGTCTTCTGTTTACGATATTTGATGACCGGTCAGCTTATTGCACTTCCACTACACGTTTTCTACACTCATAGCCCCACACTAGGATTTTCTCCTGTGTCATGGCTGCCATGGACAGACAAACACGAATACTCAAACACCCAGCCCCAGAACAGAAATCTAAACTCATCATTCATATTTCTGTCTGGCCAGGAATAGAACCCGGGACCCACTGCGTGTCAGACCGGTATGGTGACCGCTCCACCACGCGGGTCGTCAAACTCGTGGAACTTCCACTTCCACCAGTAAGGTCTCTTGACCACCACAATTTTTTATTTCGCAGATTTAAACAATCTTCCTCCAAAGGTATTGTAATACTGGAACACAACGATATTGGACTCTTCAAAATAGGCGCAAAAGTTCTCAATTAATGTTGGCAGTTCATTTGCGACTAATCTGCTACCAAAGGCGACAATTACTATTTTCTATTATTTAAAGTGAATAATAAAACCTGTTTTTATTTATAGGAATTAGTGAATGTTGTTATCCCGTCTGGTATTAAATGTACTTTCATAAAATTTCACAGCTACACGTAAGGCAATTACGACTTCAATAGTATTTGAAGTGCCTAGTGGTATTCTGATATCAAGTCGAATATCAATCTTAGAAGAATTTCAAATTACTTTAAATAGTTTCATTAAGACATGTAAAGTCGTGTTTAAAAAAATAGCTAGACAATTGTATCCTATCAAATTTCCCAGATCCTCGCCTATCACACAGGTATGCGTCTGCGCATGATCTGGATCTTATCATTTTGAAAAAAATATTTAAGCTACACGCACTCGAGAAACAAACAAAAAGCGGCCACTTACTTCACGCGTGAGACGATACACGCACACAGACATAAATCCGTATAACTCCAAAACGGTTTTTACCAAATTCAGAATAAGAATCTACGTTTACAGAATCAGAAATTATTACCCTATTCATCTCTCCACCACACTTTAAATCCCAATACAAATGTGATATTTTATTTAGTATTATATTTCGAGATTTTAATTAATAATCACAGAATAGTACTCCTGCAAGTTTAATTAAAATTGCGACGTTCATTAGTACTAGTAAAAGCAAGACGATGCGCAAATACGACTAGAAATTTGCAATTTTATTAGCGCGTGTATATTATGTTTTTGGTCATTAAAAGGTTATCGATACATACATTACACTCTAAAAACCTTTACGCGATGCATATAATCCCAGTAACTAATGTGTTTAAATAGAATTTTGTCGATATTAAAATAAATATTTTTTCTCAGTACAGGTCATTTTGATTTCCATAGATTCTCAGATTAAATAAACCCGTCTAAATGAGTCTCAAATTAAAATAATAAAGCAATAGATCATAAACAAGAAGTTTTATTTTATTGCATAGTCAAATGCATAAAGAAATTGCATATGGATTTCTTTACAAGTTTCCGTACAAAACTATAAGCATACTTCAATGAGAATACATCGTAAAATTTGCGAAAGTGAAAAATATTAGGGACTGAGTGAAACTAGCTGTAGCTGTAGAGAATAACGACGTCCTAACAGCTTAACATTATTTCCCAGTTGTTGAATGCATTTCTTGTAAATTGTATGAAAATGTTTGCAAAAGAAAATAAACAATAATTAAGACACAAATGTTCAATGGTAACTCCTATAAAAATTTGCGGTTGAATAAAATCTCTGTTTACAATCATAAATCTAATTAAACTTTCGCGATCATGCTCAATTTATTTTAACGTGTGATTTAAGGACTAGCATAAACCATTTATGAAATATGTGTTATTATAATATGTGTAATTACTATGGACATCCTCAATTGAGTCCTGATAGAAAATTTGTGTTTATCATGGACATCCCAAGTCCTAATAGAATTAGATTCCTACCTCAGCTCAGCTACAGATATTTTACCTCTCCCAATGATTACGCTGGAAAGCCTCATGTGTTCCTAATTCCCTTGACACCACAACACAAAAGTGCTGTTATAAGTCTAAAATACTGCTTGCTGGGATCCAGGATACGTTTAGCATTGTCATCTAATAGGCTATCAGACTTGAAAGTCACATCAATGTCTGTCAAAATATTGTATGCAGTATATTCACAAATTATTTCCGAACTTTAATTATACCTCTAAACTAACACGATATACTGTAAATATGTAAAGTCGCATTCTACACTCATAGTCCCACACTAGGATTTTCTCCTGTGTCGTAGGAGTCATGGACACACAAATACGAATACACAAACACTCAGACCCAGAACAGAAATCTAAACTCATCATTAACATTTCTGTCTGGCCGGGAATCGAACCCGGGACCCTCTGCGCGTCAGACCGGTAGGGTGACCAGTCGGCCACGCGGGTCGTTGTAAAGTACTGATTGAATTTAAATTTGTACACTTTTCCAAGATAATTTGAAGAATTATGTATTCGGCATTCCAAGACTAAATGTGAGTTAAAACATTGCCCGCAGCGAGCGGCTCATTCTAACGACAAGTTTTAATGAATGCAACGTTTAACAAATGATTTATTATTAAATTTTACCGCCTAAAGACACTATTCATTATTTATCTCACGCTGATACAAAGGACAGCAGTTGTATCTTCAAGTTAGTCGAATTACACCAGGTCAGGCAGAAGCGGCGTAAGACAGGTCGAAAGATTTTTATAACACTAGGTGTCGTTTTTTTTTACTTTTAAAATAATGCTCTCTCGATCCAGGCATTCACGCGTGATGCCATGACCAAGAAAATAGGGATTAAGAAGGAAACGCCTTGATAGTAAGTGGCCACTACTGCCCATGGACGTCTGTAAGCGACCCTAGATGAAATCCGAATTTCACTCGAGTTTGGTCACAAATACGTGGCTACATCTGGGGACTAAGTAGGAATGCTTCGGATAAGTACCTATGTCTCCCTTTTCAGACCAGAATACCGCAGCGTTTAACCCGGCTGTTATTAGGCGATAATAGATATAATACAATATATGATATATCCCTACCGCTCGTAAATAAAGCTTCTGCGTGGCCGCTCTATTTAATTTCGTGTCAGATTTTTTTTAAGCACAACAATAGTTTAGAAAAAACTCTTACTCTATCTATAATGTTATTCTTATAATTCGCCTAATACGAAAAACATACGTAAATAAAAATCTTATATATTTAAACAAGCAATTCTAGTATTTACACATATATACGATTTTCATGAAAGTTACAGTTTAGGGGTTCCGAGAATAGCTCGGTTCCCAAGATTATAGGCATTTGAAAAACCGCGTTTTAAGAAACTATATATGACCGATGAGGGCAACACTGGGTAAAAAAATTGAAAACTCATTTTACTGGATACTAGATGGAGCTTTGTTTGTTTATAGCTTCATTTTTTTGGACAAAAAACAGTTAGACTGCAATAATTTCAATCAATTTTAAAGTTCAAATAGAGCAAATTTTAATCAACTCTATGTCTTTTCGAAATCTATTCCAACCCGATACTATACATTTGGTTCAAAACACCGTAATCCGCATTAAGGGACAGATTGCCATCAATCCACGTAAGCCGGGGAATTTTAATGGGACATTTATCAGCTTAATACGGTAACAATAAGTCAGCCACCGAAGGAATAAAATAAAAAATCAATAACAAACTATATGATAAATAAAAAAATGAATAAACCTTCCTGTTTTTAAGTATGCCTTTACTTTAAACTTTCAAATTGGGTTCAAAGCCTTAGAATGTATAAATTATGTAGAAGGTGTCTACTAATTATTTGTCATCCAAGCGTTAAAATGTTTCTCACGTAGGTACTTTACAGAAAATAATGGAGTCAATTGCTTACAAAATTTTATCATTAAGAAGTTTAGGTGCAAATATTTTGTACTGAACCAAAAAAATTGATGCTTTATCGTTAACCTACTCTAAACATCTTTGTTTAATATTTAGAAAAGCCGAACCGATACTCAACGACTAAACAATTTATACCGCGGCATCTGTATACTTATGTAATTAATTCAACCATAACAACATTTTCTAGCGACACTTTAATACTAGAAATCAAAATTATTTATGGATACGAAGGCACTTTGTGGTGACAATAAGTATCTGTTTCAAAGTAGTCAGATTTATTGCTTAGACATTAAATTGTTATGGTTCGTTTCTTTGACGTACCAAGTGAGTACTTTACGTTAAATAAAATAAAACTTAGATTACGTCTGTCATGTTTATATGAACCACTAGCTGTGCCCCGCGGTTTAACCCGCTACTACCTAAGAAAAAACAGGTATAGCGTGATGTTATATAGCCTATAGCGTTCCTCAATAAGTGGACTATTTATCACATAAACATTTTTTCAGCTCGAAGCAGTAGTTCCTGAGATTACCGCGTTTAACCGAACAAACTTATCAGCCTTATAATGTTATGAAGTATCATTCTATTTTACAAAAAATTGTGTACAAAGGACTTAATGCCATAAGCATTCTCTGCCAGTCAACCTTCAGGCAGACTGAAATACAACGAAGGCGGTATAAAGAAAAAATAATAATAAAAAGAGAATTAAAGAATATGATATAATATATAGATGCGTAAATACGTACTAAGAATAAATACAAATAAATACTAATACTTACTTATAATACTAATATTTTACGATATTAGTATGATATGAGAGTATAACTGATATTATTTTATGGTTTTACACCCAATCAAAGAGTAACAACATCGAGGATTCAATTTTTTTTCTTATAAAAATCTGATATCTTCCTTCTTTATTTTATCATATCCATCCATTAGCCTTTTGAGGTCTTCTACCGGATTCAGGCATCTCGTAGGCACGTTTTGCCATATAGTCACCAAGCCTGGCATGTCGGTGGTGACCACAATGGGTGTTAAAGCTACGCAGGATGTTCCTGTTTTTCGCCTTCTACTACATCTACAGAAAAAGAAGGGATCGGGCTCTTTAATGCTACTGAATTATATAAATTTCAGGAACATTAATATAATTTAGCTCCACCTTAAATTATGACATTCGGTTCCAGTATTTACACATGACAATAATTATTTTTTTATACTTAATCCTAACGGCAAGGCAGGCATACCTCGTTGTATATACGTTTATCACAAACGGAAATCCGTTTTGCTATACTAATATATAATTTTAAATTAATGTCGTATATTTTATTTAAATTTAACATGTTGTATGCATTTATTATATTACAGGACAAAAGATGTTCTAAGTAAATTAATAAATCAGCTCGTTCAATTTAGCCATTTATTTTTATTATAACATAAATAAAATAATTGGCCAGAAAAATGATTACAGAAGGAATAATTGAATCAGTGATTTAATAAGACGACCATTATCAATTTCCTGGATTAAATTGTTGGGTTATAAATTTATTATTAAAAAAATTTAATTATAACGCCACAATAGGTACCTACCTAGTTTAGAATATATATAAGAAATTACACGCGTACAAAGCACTCGATTCTTCACACTTCGCAGAAAAAAGGCATTATGGAAAAAATAGATACATAAGTAAAACCTGGTTCAGACTCTTCGGATATCAAAAATCCAAAATTTCTAATTTCAAGATATAAAGTATCGAACCAACCTCATTAACATACACGGTTCTTTAAAGAATAAAGGTAAAATTTAATTTATAAGGCATCTGCATTCCATATATTGCAGTTGCCTGTTGAAGTGATCCTATTAGAACTTCCTGAAATCCACTCGAACACGTATATTTCGCTATACTACACCGGAAAACTAAATTGAATCGAAATTTTAGTAAGAGACAAGGCACGTAGAAAAATAGTCTCGAAGTTCTGTCCCATCTATATCTGCTTAGACGAATTCAGAACTCACTTCAATTAAAGAAAAAATACTTTCTTCTCTTTAAACCGTTAAAATCTCAGACGTACCACGCAGATCAACATTTTGTTAACGCTAGATAGAAGCCAATCAATCTGCTTTGCTTTCATTTCGGCCAAACATATCAATCACGCAAGGCCTTTGTTAGTCAATACAGTACAAATCAAGCTATAAAAAAATTATAGCCCGCAATCCATTCAACGCTCTGACTTCCGAATTTATAGCTCTTTCTACGGAACAATAGTCCAGTAATTTTGTTTATGTTTCATTGTCTTTTTTATTCTCACCATTGACTGGTAACGATCACACCAGTGTACAGTTGATACATGCATTTATTTTGATATTCAATCGTTTATCATAAACTAGCTTTGCCCTACGGTTTCACTCACTCTCGTCAACCCTTTATTGTCCCACTGCTGGGCACGGGTCTTCCCTCACAATGAGAGAGTTTCAGGTCATAGTCCACCGCGCTGGCCAAGTGCGAATTGGTATATTGGTACTTAACACGTCTTTGAATTATTTTTCAAAGCTCTTAGGTATCCTCACGATGTTGTCCTTCGCCGTAAAGGAGTGTTAATAAATTTCTAATACGCACGTTATTTTAGAAAAATCTGTGGTTAGTGCCTGGGATTCACACCTCGGACCCTCGATTGAGAGACCGAGTTTCAACCATTAGGCTGCCACTGCTCCATCCTTGTTTCACTCACTACTACATAGAAAAAAAACAAAGAAAGTAATATAACGTGATGTTATAAATTAGCCTATAGTATAGCCTTCCTTAATAAATGGACTATTCAACACAAAAATATTTTTTCAATTCGAACCAGTAGTTCCTGAGAATAGCGCGATCAACCAAACAAACTCGTAATATCAAGCACATTATAGTAAATATAGATAAAAAATATGTTCTTAATAAAAATAACATCAATATTCTCTAGTGCTGGCCAACATTAACGCGTTCGTAAAATCGAAATTAATCAGAGTAGATGTGTACTTTATATCATATGACATTTTGTGGTAAGAAATCTAGCCACCATTAATTTAGAAGGTAAATAACATATTATTTACCGTTATAGAAATATTTTATCCGTCTGTCACAGAACAGATAAAGCAAAATTATGTTCCTTGTAAAACGCCAGTCGAAAGTATGCAAATCTATGCTTACAAGCTTATAAATTATCAGGATATATATCAAATTGATAAAAGTGTGAAAAGAATTTGCAAATGTATTATGATGACTGATGTTATTAGTTTTATCAATGACACTGCAATAGTAAAATCAAAGGTGAAACTGATCTTTAATCTTAATAGCGAGTAAATTAATATTCATGCAACATCTGATAAAAAATTTAATCCGTGTAATTATTGCATTGCAATGTAAGCTTCTCAGATAGTATAAATCACTATTCATCAAATAAATTATTCATAGTCTAAATTATTTATTTATTTATAGATCAAAATCCACAGCAATTACATAAAAGACAAATGTATCATATCAGCTTCACTTGACGCTGTTTACGGATTTACATTTTATAGAGTAGGTACCTCAAACGCTAAGTAAACATATTGTCTTGCATGTGCGTGTGTGTGTGGGGGGAAGGTGAGTGTGTGTGTAAAAATAAAACCCGCTTTCTACACTCATAACCCCACACTAGGATTTTCTCCTGTGTCGTGGGTGCCACGGAAACACAAAGACGAATACACAAACACCGAGACCCAGAACAGAAATCTAAGCTCATCATTCATATTTCTGTCTGGCCGGAAATCGAACCCGGGACCAACTGCGCGTCAGACCGGTATGGTGACCGCTCGACCACGCGGTTCGCCAAACTAATAACTATAGATGTAAATAATAAAGTAGATAAAAATGTATGGAAGGTTATGGAAGGTGGTAGTGCTAGAACCGTTAGAGGTTTCACTCCTAAACCACCACCGCTACACCTATATTGTCGTAATAGTTACAAAATTCGCTCCACCCCCCTTTTTCTCAATTTCCAGGCGCCATTTTAAAAGGAAACTGAGACGATTCTAATGATAAATTACACGTCACAATCCGTCCAGCCGTTTTGGCTGTTGTCAAAGTAATGGACATACATACAAACAAACATATATGTTTCATTTATATCAGTACAATTGAAACCTTAATTACAATTAATTCATATATGATTATATAATTATATTATACAAACAAACTCTCGTTCTTCTAGTAATTTGACGCATGGTAGATAATTCCGTTTACCTCGAAATGTCGTTATCATAGTCATAGATAGCAAAATGATAAGAGATAATAATGTTAAGTAAGCGAAATAGGAATGGCAAATATGTACGTTCCACTACATAGTTTCTTAGTTATTAAAATATCAGTATCAGTTTTTGTTGTAATATTCCCTTGTGGATTATATGTAGTCTTGTGGATAGTATGTAGTCATATCAATAATTTTCTTAACACGAAACATTTACAAATGTTTTAGTTATTCAGTAAAAAAATACTAGACTAACATCGCTTGGTCTGATAAGCATCTTCGACGACAGAATTTTTCAGTAGCCTCAGCGAAGTAAAGTGGAAAAATTATTATAAGATACTGTAATCACTTAAGGATGCGTGCCTGCCAAGACGCCTTGCCTTAAAAAATCGCATAAGATCATGAAGAGTTTCAGATTTTTGTTGAGCATGAAAAAAGTTTAACAGAAAAAAGAATTATGATATCAAAAATAATATAAGGATTTCAGTAGTCATTTAAGCTAGATAACACCATCCTTATAGCAACTATAACAAAAACTAGTAACATCGTTAAAACATTTAAACGAAAACCCGACTGCTTAAAAGGAGTTTTTTCATAATGATACATTTAATTTTAAGACTATTTGGCAAAATAGTCAAAGTAATACAATATATATATATTTAGATAGTTCTATTTACAAGCTTTCAGTTGATACCCATATTGTCGTCATAGTCAAATAAATCGTCCCTTCCCCCCTTTTTCCGTTATTCCC
This sequence comes from Cecropterus toxeus, assembly GCA_018249875.1. NCBI lineage: Eukaryota > Metazoa > Arthropoda > Insecta > Lepidoptera > Hesperiidae > Cecropterus > Cecropterus toxeus. The sequence continues at coordinate 4,926 of DWNE01002376.1, read as the reverse complement.
AGGTGCCATTTTTAAAAATTATATAGCCTATGTCACTATGCAAACTACGACGATTCTAATGATATGTCATACGTCACACGTCATACCTTTTGGGCTCTAGCGCGTGCCAAAGAAATGGACATATTGTACATACAAACAAACGTACATACATACGCTCGAACTAGCCCAGAAACAGGCTTGGAAGAGTAGCAAGAATGCAAACCGGCATTGACGGTCGACATTACGACAAATTGCGACGCGCTGCCACATTATTATGTCATTCGCCCGTTTATAAATCTCATTACGATTACACGGCCACGGCAGTTAGTATCTAACGGTTGTTATTCTATCTAGATTTCGCTCAGGAGTTCAGTCATCTGAAACTCGACTTAAGGACGCAATAATAGATGTCCGTGCAATTTTATGCAATTTACGTTTCGGTTAGAAATTTGAATCTTTAACTACGACATAACGTTTGGTAACTGAATTTAAGTTGAAAACATTAAATTGACTGTAGATTCAAAAACATCTTCCATTACCATCTAAATCTCAAAACTGGAATCTTACTCTTATCGAATCGATCATTTTTAACAGAAAGTCTTAACTAAATTCATTCAGAAGTTTTCATTATTACCCCGTAAATAGCAGCTATTTTTACTTGTTGATGCAAAAATAAGTACATATAGTAGAATTTGCAATGGTTTGAACTTTGAATATCATTATAGGTTTAAAATGATTATATATATTAAAAAATTATTAACAAACTACAACATATACACGAATGAACTGCTAGCAAAGCAAAAGAAAACCCACTAAGTTTCTTGCCGGATTTCCTTAGTTGAAGTCGTGTTCCGATCCGGTGGTAGTATGAGGAAAAAAAGTAAGTAAGTGTCTAAATATCTAAGTGCTTAGTTAGTGCCTTTGTAATTCTATTTAAATTGTATGAAAACATTACATTTCATTCAATCCTCCACATATTGACAGACACCACTTGAAGACCAACTAATAGAATAAGGATATCATGCGCTTACATTACAAGTAATGACATAACATGAGATTTTATGAGCAGCGATTAACATAGCAAGTGTAAACTATGCGTGTTTACAAGCAGGTATCCATAATTACATGATAGTGTTGTTGCAGTGACCACCGGGTCAACGGCCCCGCAACCGCAGACAAAACACTGGCAAACTGATAAATTGCACTCAATAAAAGTTTTTTATGACAATGTCGGTGAATCGAAGTTTTAGACGTACTGTTTTGAATTTAAAAGCTAGTTGAGTTTTAGCTGATAGTGCAAAGTGATCGATTTTTATTTACAATTTAGTAAGATATGTTGTCATCGAAGTTAATTTAGTTAATAATTGTAATATTTTTTATTTTTTTCTACAAATGAACATACTATTGTAATAATGATATGGCAAGAAACTCCGATAAACACATATAGTTTGGAAATCTGTAAATATACAGATTAATAAATAAAAAATCAATCAAAATAAAAATAAATTGTAATAACCCGAAAGATTTTTTATTTTACTGACATCTAAATAATATATTTGTTTCAAATAAGAAGACTATCTCATAAATGCAGTTAAAGATAAGACTTTATTATCTTTAAATAAATTCCTTTTTAAAACTATTTAACTTTGAAAGGCCTCTTCATGTTACGGGGGCCTTATGCACTACTTGTAGCAATAGATTGTAATTGATTAACATTAAAGTAATATAACTATGTTAATGTATAAATAATATGGTATTTATTTTAGATATTTATATATCAGGCAAATATAAATTACAACTAAATTGCAAAGTATTTTATGAAGAAGAAACAATAGAAATAATTCTGTTAACATTGACACTGTAAAAATATCGTGTATTTAAACACATTAAGTAAACCATGTCATAGGTGTAAGTTCCATGTAAACCAGTTTGGATATAGAGTGATTCCATAGGCCATCGTTACACGCTTGACCATCGCCTGCCATACACTATAATCACAAACAGTGACTACAAAACCATTGATTCTCAACCTGTTATCCGCGATAACTGTGTGATTGGTAGTTTTATACCCGACTGCGTCAAAAGTAATGTTTTTCGAGCGTATGTTTGTATGTATGTCTCCATATTTTTGATTACAGCCAAACCCACAAAAAAGTGAAATATGACATATCTTTAAAATCGTTTCAGTAGGCAGAGTTACATAAGCTATATAATTTTAAAAAATGGCACTCTACATCGGGGAAAAAGGGGGAAGGGACGAGTTTTTTTAATATCGTGACATAATGGGTATCAAATGAAAGCTAGTAAAAAGACCATTTAAATAATACTTGTATGTTAGTATTTTGACGTAAATTATAAAAAGCGTTAAATTGTAACTATATTATATATTAATTTACAAACACAAAGCTGCTTAAAAACAGTGTATTGAAACTGAAGGCAATCAACCAATTTCAGTAGTCGGTTTAGTTTTAAATTATCGTTATATAGTTTTAAATTTTAATTAATTATTTAATCTATCAGAAATGTAGTCCTTAGTTACGAAGAAACGTCATACTGCGAACATAAACAAGGAAATATTTGAATAGATTAAGGAACAAAATATCATGTTAATGCAATATATTAATTACCTATAGTTAATGCACGCCGTGACATTCTGCAAACGGATATGTATCCGCAGAACTGGGGTTTATCCATTAAATATTCGTTGCAATTTAATATGTACATAATAAATATAATTCAATAACGTCATTAAAAATTCCATATCGGTTCTTTGAAAGTAAGTACTTCGTATTATATTAACATTCATAAACTTTAAACGTTATCAGTTTCTAAAATTGGTTTCAGATATCGTTCAGCGGCCGAAATTTTAGGAAAAGGATGTTTACACACCGGCCTTATTCACTTGAAGGAAAGTCCAATTGACGTCATCCAATAAACAAACCAAAAGATGCCGTAACGCAAAGCATTTTGCGTCATCAAGAGCCTCAGACGAAACCAGACCGAGCGCAAAAACGTCAAAACCTATCTAATCAGTTGGGATTACCCCAACCAGTTTTTTTTTTATTTCAGATTGAAGTAGCAAACGAGCATGCAGTCCACCTGATAATAAGTGGGTACTGCCGCCCATAGACATCTGTAAGCAACTTCATATAGAACAGGATTTCTATCTGAAGTCGATCACAGCGTTGCTACTCCCGAGACCTGAGATGGTCGATGGTATTAGTGAGCTGGCAACCACACCCTTCCAACGAAACGCTACATCACGCTGGAAATTAGTGTGGTGGTGATAACTCCCCGGCAAACTACACTGGTTCTACCACAATATCTAGTTTTTGACATTTTGTGTAACGATAACGGTCTGTGGCCACTACATCGGCTATGAGTCAGAGTTTCCGATATTGGGTCGTTTACCCTACCGCGACGAATCTGTGGCGCAACTGTGCAACAATGACTTACCCAACGTTACGGTATCAATTATATTATACAATAAAATGTTGCTTTTTATGTAATGGATGCAGCGCGTGGGCATCCGTAATCGATCCCAAATGGATGAGTTAAGTTGTGGCTAATCTCAGATGCGTTGCTACTTAGAGTCCAAGCCATAAAACCACCATGTAGTTAGAATGGGGAGGTACCACAGCCACACCTATTTCTAGCGTGAAGCAGTTATTACGCTTCGGTGAAAGGGTGTTTGCTGGCTCACTTATATATGAGGCAACCGTCTTTGTCTTTGAGAGTGGCAATGCATCTGTGAGTGACATCAGATATAACCCCTGTTCTATATGAAGTTACTTACAGATATCCATAGGCGGCAGTCATTGCTTACCACCAGGTGGACTGCATACTCGCTGGCTACTTAATTCTAATAAACAAAATCAATAACTCAAAGATTATAAAACATACGCTTGGCATTGCAAGCGTTAGAGTTTCGAATTTGAAAAAATTAATTAATTAATTAATTAAACCGAATTGTTTGGAATTCAAAATAACAACATTTTTATAACTAGTGCCTTTCAGGCGATATTATCAACTATATCGATTAATACAGATTTAAATATAAAACGAATAGATAGATAGTTGAAGGGACTGCGTAAGTTCTGTAATAGGACTTTTGTATGAAAACATAAAAAACTGTTTCTGTTACATTTTTTTGTAAGATACAATACATTAATTTTGAATTACCTATCGCAAATAGTGTAATTAAAACACAATTCACTTTTACTTAAATGTATAATTTGTAGCACTTTCCCTGTTCAGTGCAAATTATTAACCAAAACGGAAATGTGTACCTATTGTCTGTCTTTCTTAGTAAAAGCAACCAATTCGATATCAGTTGACTTTACTCACTTATGAATGCATATAATGGAAATTTTCCTACATTGTCGGACGTGGAGCTTTTTCCATTTAAATTTGAGTCACTAGGTATTTACTTGGTGTGACGTACACCAATTGTCAAGGCTAAAATTTAGGTCTCATTTGAATATTTTCAATAATGCTCTTGACTTTTAGTGATTGAACAATGCGTTATAAACTATTAGCGTGACAATCTCTGGCATTTGGAAATGATAACCATCGTATTTAGATCCTAAAGTTTAACATAACGTCGCATATGCTTTCATCAGCTACATTTCAGATTATTTTTAAAGGGTGACTGTTGCTTTTAATATAACAATCCGTAGTAAAACTTATTTTAGAAATACGAGGTGAACTATGTCGTATTTCACATGAAGAGTCAGTTAACAAGATATTATTATGATAACAAAAAACCCGACTATTAAAACTGAAATTTGTAGTCGAATATTTTGTTTGTATATAGGGGAAAACAGGGTAATGGGAGTCAGTGGGTAATGGGAGTCACCCAAATATTCACGAAACTGTCCATGTAAGCAACCTTTAAGCCACCTTCTTGCATCCGCCGTTTACCTTCTGGTATCGCGTTAAATAGTT
>DWNE01002375.1:0-19047 GCA_018249875.1 Cecropterus toxeus | reverse complement strand
AAACAAGTTATTGTGTTAGTAAGTAGATCAAGTAAAGTATAACAAAAATCTCTATATTTATCATAGTCTTCAGTATATAAATTAAAAACATTCTTGGTAAAGGAATGCGTTCTCTAAGGTTTCGTTATCTAAATTAAGTGAAAATTGCATGAAATTCTCCATCTTCAGCACTTGCTAACTATGCAAACAATCTTTAAAAGTTCGCGTTGTTAATAAGTATACGAAAAACGGGTTTTAAATATTATTGTAGATTTTTCTATAATTGTTAACGTACTAAATTAACACTGTGATAAATAAATAGTTGGTTGCAACTAGTAGATACTAACTACCTAACAAACGTATCGGAAATAATACTACATTTTTGGACCCGCGACGACCAGCGTGGCGGAGTGGTCTCAGAGAGACAAGTAATGAATTTACATTTCTGTTCTGGGTCTGGTTGTTTATGCGTCTTTGTGTGTATGTCCACGTCTCGACACGGGGGAAAATTCATTCTTATATGGGGCTATGAGTGTAGAAAACGTTAATAGGACGGCTTTACAGAGATATATTTTTTCCTACTTCTCTCTTAAATACTTTAAGCTCCTCCTAACATTCCTAAGAAGAAAGAGGCAGATATTGTTCTGATTTCTCATCACTGAATATTATATTCATATGTTTAGTGGTAATATATTATAGTAGCGGTTTCTTATATTAACACCGCCATCTGTGGATATTTTATGAAACAAATTCAGATTCGGCGTAGTATACGCCACCTAGTAAATCGACTTAGAACTATGCTGTATGTTAATATATGTTCTCACTATTACAGGGCGATGCTAGGGAAGTGCCTGCCATCTGGTACCTTTGTGTTGAATTACTTCGTAATCACAACGTAAAAGCCCGTCGTCTACAAAACCTCTACGAAATAAAATGAAGATTTCTATAGACAATATACTGCAAAAATGCCATCTAGTGATACATTAAGTTATCCTGCCATCTAGTTATTTTTTACGGAACTAATTTGTGAAGCACCACAGAAATCTAAGAAGAAAACGTCTTTTAAATTGTAGGTGCCTAAACCTCGGATCGTATTAAAGTTATGTTATTGCCAGAAGATGGTGTTCAATAGAACAATTAACCATTAGCTTTATTGTATTAAAGTGAATGACATTATTAATTAGTTTTATTATTTATTATTGAAATGAATACTGTAAAATGGACGCTGCAAAAAGCAAACTAATATTTAAAATGTACACAAGAACTAAAAACGATCATATTGTAAAACACATGGAAATAAGTGAAAATAGTTATGTTGCTTTCCATGTTTTTAATTCTAGTGTGAGCAGTTCTTGTATTTCAGTGGAAGGGTGTGGTTGCCGGCTCACTTATACATAAGGTAACCATATTAGAAGCTCTGTTCTATATGAAGTTTCTTACAATTGTCCATGGGCGGCAGTAATAACTTACCAGCAGGTGGACTGCATGCTCATTTGCTACTTCATGCTTATAAAAAATGTAGAGACACCTTACGTTAAGTTATCAATGAATCTAGTAGCCGGCTTAAATACTACGAAGATTTTGAGGAACAATATTAGGAATTTATATTCTTTAAACTACCAGAGTTTCATTTCATTTTTCATTTTAAGCTCTTGAAGGTAAAATAGTATACGTTACTTCAATATTGATACTACGTTCATACCATGTTAAATAATTACTAAAATAATTCTAACAATATGAGGCAACCAGATTATTGTATCAAATAACAGTACGAAATATAACATACTCGTGTAATGTAACTTTATTATTGTATTCGAGATGAAAAACTTTACGGGGGGTAATCCTATTATGTTACTGATCCGTAATTCATTTAGGCGGCAACCTTAATACGGTTTTATTACCTTATACCTTAATAGGTGCAGGTGCCAGAATCACATAATAAAAAGAAAATGTCTCGTGTATTTATTACAAGTATTTATTAAAAAGATACTTCGGAAGACTGAGAATTAATTGTAAACGTTTGTATAATTGTAACATGTTTTTGGTGTCTGAGTTTAAAATCGCAACAAATCAAATTTATTGAATATAAGAAAATATAAGAAAAACAGTGTCTTACTGAGTGTCTTAATACCCGTATTGGTAAAAGCTAAGTTACTTCCTTTAGCCTATAGTGTAGAATCGTAAAACTTTGTTCTTTGTGCTGTGTTTTGTATTGTTTTTCTTTATTGCTTTTTTAACTTAGTTAATTACATAATAAGTTAATTTTAGTGTTAGTTTTAAGAATTCGTTTCGTAATATGCTGTTAGTGCTACAGTTCAGGCAATAAAGATGTTTATTATTATTATTACTATAATTTAAAGGATTGTCCGTAATTTGAGGTAAGATTTAATATTAATTCTATTAAAATCCATCAATACTGCCAAAAACTATATCTATTTAGCTCTATGTTAGCATTTTTACCGCGAGTGAAGCCGCGGTTCATAGCTATGCATATTGTATCTGTGTTATATTACAAACTCTATTACCCGAAGTTTGTGATTAAGATCTCAACCAACTTTCACTGTGTTATATTATTATATTACACTATTCTCGTGGCTCTGCCCGCGTCGTTCACGTTTACAATGATTTATTTACTATCTCATGCGATAATCCAGGTAATAAATGAATTTCAACGAAATTCTAACAGTACTTATGTAAAAGAGTAACAAATACACATACATCTCTACACATTCGTATTTATAATGTTAGTAAGATTATAGCATACTAAAATACACCTATTTACTTTTGCGACTATATCGATCACCCACGCTATGACCAATAGCTTAATAAGTTCTGGCCTCAATGATCGGTCAGGCAGATAAACGTGACGAATTTAGTTTAGCTATTTTAGTCTGGATCGATCTGGAATTTGAGTAACCTTGTTTATGTCCATGACAGCTATGTATCAAGGAATTCTATTGTGAATAATAAGTTTTAAATAGTCGTCATTGAAAACATTACCAAATTTTATCATAACCTACATTAATTGGTATAAATGTTGTTATTATTATTGTCATGGAACGTAAATACACTGGAACGATTTAACACTGGTTTCATCCTTCGTATGATAAAGAACGTTATGATGGTGGATAAAGATGATTGTGGGAGTAATTTAACTGAAATTAGGTATTGATTTAGTTTACTTACTTGTGTACTGAGGTGGTTGTCAACCTACTCGTATTATTGTGCCGTTCCGGGCACGGGTATCTACTAACAGTGAGAGGTGTTTTGTCCTTACGGCGCTGGCCAAGAACAAATAGACTTCACTCACGCTAGAGAACTTTCTTGAAGACGTCTTTACGCGTAATATTTTCTAAAGACGATTTTCTTCAAGGACTAATTTCACGGTAAGCGATAAATGATCAATTTAAACAATATATCTGAGGTACTCGATTCTCAGAGCCCCCATTATAAATCAAATTTTTTGACCACTTAATTATCCCTGCTAGTTAGCGTTATTTTAATCGGGTAACTAATTAGAACTATGAGGTAATTATTTGAATAAGATAATATTTACAATCAAAATCTAAATGTTGTTCTTACAGTCAGACTAAGATAATTATGCCGATATACTAGTATACAACTAACAAATGATACCTTCTAAGTAGATCAAGTCGTACATTAATTACCGAAACGTGTTTGTCTCAATTACTAATTTGAGAAAATAATCAGATATATTTCTTGTTTCCCAACAAGTCCAAACAACTTGAGATTACGTTATTCAAGTTTAATGGTCTCCTTTGCTAACACCAAAGCAATATTAATTACATCACCCCTATATGACCTAAATAAGAATGTATCTACGTTGTAATTCAGACATTACAAACCATCATAATTATATGTTTATTATAATTTAGGATTCACTTAAATAACCCTTTGATAGAGGGTTAAACGTGTATAGAAGTAAGACTGAGCAAACGATGTATGTATACGTTTTTTCTCTTATTACGTACGATTCTTTCATTTTATAAGCTACCGTTTTCTTTTTTTTTCAGTTTTACAATGGCTTTTATCACTGTTTTACCAAAGCACGATTCATCGAAGTTATAAAACGCTGTCTACCCTCATAGCCCCACACTAGGATTTTCTCCTGTGTCGTGGGTGCCATGGACACACAAACACGAGTACACAAACACCCAGACCCAGAACAGAAATCCAAACTCATCATTCATATTTCTGTCTGGCCGGGAATCGCACCCGGGACCCACTGCGCGTTAGATCGGTATGGTGACCGCTCGGCCACGCGGGTCGTCAAATATAAAACTTTCATAGTTATGTCACTTCCCAAACTCAGACGATTCTAACGATTTGTCATACGTCACATTCCGTCAAGCCGTTTGCACTGTAGCGCGTGCCAAAGAAATGGATATACATACAAACATACATACATACATACGAGTACGAGTGTCATATAAATACCAGGTGGTAGAACCAGTGAAGTACCACCGCAGATGTCTAAGGGCGGCAATAACCACTTACCATCAGGTGGACTGCATGCTCATTTCCAACTGCACTCTGATAAAAATGCACTTGGTAACCAGTACTGAGGCCCAACCATATATATTTTTTTCCAATCTCAATATTTTAGCAAAAAATCCTCTTTATATGCAAAAATATCAAAGATAGCTAATGCGTCCGATACGCCACAACGCCTCGGGGTATCGTTAGAATTGCTGAATACCAATTTCGATCCTCATTTGATTGCTTATTTTATTTTCCATCTCACTGGAGTTTATAAATTTCATTTTATGGAATATCTTTCATGAGATACAGATAAAGTTGATAAATTGGCAATTAATTTAATCTGTGGTTACTGTCTACAATTATCTAATTTATTTAATTTCGTTCACGTGTACTGATAACAAATTGTCAACTCAGTTATGTTTCATTGCTAGACACGCCTCTCTTTTTAGAAGAGATAATTTTAATTTTCTAGTCGCGGGATTCCCCATTCCCTTCATAGACTAGTGAATTTTATTAAATTCTGTAGTTAATAAGAACCCACCAGAATTTTATTTTTTAAATAGAAGCGAGACATCATTTATGATCAAGAAACAACATCATCACTAACTATCCATTATTATCCCAGCAACGTTAAGTATCTTCGATAGAATTACACGCTCACCTGCTACTGTAGTTACTATCACCGTATCAAGAAACAACAACAACATTGTCAAGCCATTGCTATCTCACCAAAATCAGATATCGTCGATTGTGCTATTCGCTAATCTGATACTGCAATCACCCATCATCCCATCAAGAAATAAAATCATCATTATCGAACCTTCATCAAATTTCCAAAGTGAGGTAACCTTAATGAGGTTATACGCTACCTGATACTGTAATCGCTCATCGTCGTATCAAGAAATAACATCATTACTATCCGATTACAGTGAGGTTTCGTGGATTGAGTTATACTGACCTTCCACTTCAATTACCCATCGTATCAACAAACAACATCATAATTATCAATGATCATTATCCTAATTATCAATCGTAATATAGTTCCGAAAAAAAAAATCAAACTAGACAAAGAGTATTTAGGTTAATCTACCAGTAGTGCCTGAAAATGCTTTCTATATTAAAGCAAGATACTGGAGCTATTTTTTATTGCAATATAAGAAAACAAATTGTTAAAAAAAGAAAAGAAAGATATTATACAAACAAAAAAGACAAACCCGCTGAGTTTCTTGCCGGATCTTCTCAGTTGTGGTCGTGTTCCGATCCGGTGGTGGTGTAAGAAAAAATATTGTAACTGACAATTTGTAAGTGCCTCCTCGGCCAATGCAAAATAAAAACATTTCATATGTCACCGCAGTTTCGCCGTGACCACGATCCATGTAACTAAGTCGAAGTAACGGCAAAAAGTTATGAAAACCGCATATCATGATCCGATGCATATTAAGATGCATCAATTCTGCTATAATATAAACATTAGTCTAAAATTACCATTATGAAGCCGCTATTATCTCGCCAAAGTGAGGTACAATTTTATCCAACACTAAAACTAAGGTATCGAAGGAAACACGCCACTAAGATACGAGGATATTTGCCATCGTTTCAGCTACAACACTAGCTTTAACGCAATTGTTGCTTGTATGCAAATTCCATGGACACGGAATAGCAATGCGGACGTACTCACCATCGGCTTGCAAATTGCGGGCTGTCGTGTGCACACCGCTTTGGGCCTAATTCCGTTCTCATGCTACTCTCTAGGGTTTGTTTCACGTTAGTGTACGTCAACAACCTTGTGTATTTTGCATGTATTTTAATTTTAAAATATAATTTAGTAACTGCGATGAAGTACTTCGCGAGAAAATCCGCAGGTTCAGTCAATAAATCTCAAAGGTTAACACTAATTCGAGGCCTCGAAGTCCTCACATGACAATGCATCTATTATTGACTTGATGTAGAACTCCTGTTCTATATAGAGTTAGTTACAAATATCCGGCAGTGTCTACTTGCAAGTGAATTGCATGCCCGTTTGTTTCAATTTAGAATAAAAAGCATGTGATATCTACCAATCCGCGCTAAGCCGGCGTGGTAGACTTAGCGTTGTTGAATTAGCTCTGAAAGCATTAACTCATCAGTGAAGAAATTTAAACAACACATTATTTTTCATAATGATTACAAATATTACAGCTACTTTTGCATCAAGCAATCACGAAATTTATCTGTGTATACACCGTGCTGGTGTAAGATATATGTAATCAACTCAAATTGGATTTGTCCTATTGATAGTCCTTTCTTAGGATTTGAAGAGGAATTCCAAGTTCTTGGAATTCCTCGTTAGTAGTTCCGCCTTATCATGCCGTGCAAATCAGAACATATCGTCATTAACCGCTGTTAAACGGTCGAAATACTTAGGGGTATAGTCTAGTAAGAGAACAAAGAAAGAACACAAGGTATGGAAGAAATTAATCTCGACGTGTATATCGCTTTGCAAGCCGGTGCAGGAAGACCGCATTGCGATTCAGTGACTACGGAATCTCCATATTCCGGGACATTACTCTGCCAGTGAATTGATGAATGCACCGAATTACCCCAAAATGGTGTTGTGTGAGTATTAAACGAATACAAGATTGGGTGCGTACATTTTATCCTTTTCGTTTGATTTTTCTGTACTTCGATGACTTTTGTTTTGCAAGTAAAAATTTAACGTTCTTCAGTTGATAATTTCTGCTTAAAAGGGAATGGATTTATACGTTTATTATCATAAAATGCATTTGAATTATTTGACGACAAAAAAATAAGTTTAAATGTCACGAAATATTTGTAACTCCTTTTATGCAGCGACACGAGACTCAAAATTGGGGAGGACATACGTGATTCGACTCGGACTCTTGGTAGTTATACAAAATAACAGAAGGAATATAATTATATTAGATAATGACAAGATACAGACGCGTAGAGAAACCCAGCAACAAACGAACAAGTTTGGTTCTAAAAGTGATCAAATGTATAACTTGTATGCCATAACACGTGTGAATGCAGAAAAAGAAAAAAAGTTGCTTTCCTTCGACCTGATTGATTCGAAAGCTAATATTTCAAGTCGTTTCTAAAACTATAATCAAACTGTAAGTTTCTCTATAACTTAATTAATTGCGCCCAGAGTTAGTTACGAAATTCTTCACAACATAATTAGTTTCTAACTTATTTTCTTACAAATTCTTATGAAGTGCTACGAAACTAATTTTGAGTTACACACAGTTTATGATGCAAGGTTTGATTAGATTAATTCTTCTTCAAGGACACGTTATAAAATATTGTTATATTCATTTTTATGACGAAAGTAAGATTTCGATTTTTATGTAAAAACATATTTGGGTAACGGCTGACCTAACTTATTTACATCTCTTAGCTAATACGACTGTCTTTTTTAGATATAAATCTTAAAAATAGGATATATAAACAAAGAAACGACCTATGTTATATTAATTTTATGTTCCAGTAAAGTTAAGACACACTCAAATTGTCGTAACCTTAATCCTGGAAAACAGTTTGCAGTCACCAAGAAAGTTTTCAGTATCATCTTCCTTCAGACTAAGCCCTTGACTTCAAAGTGCTCACCCTAACAAGAAGGTAAACTGAAGAAATAAGGTATTCTGTGTGAGGACCGTACTAATCTTCCCTGAGTGCTTTCAGGCACCTGAACAATATTTCAAAGATACTTTATATTTTAAACCGCTATCTAACTTTTTGTCTCTTCGAAAAATTTCCCGACTTGCGAGTTTTCTTAGACTACATCAACATTAATAAGAAAGAAGTTTGGTGAATATACCCCAATGTCTACGCAATACTGCACATAGATTAATTATCGCTGTCATTATCATCGAATTAAAATGTTCTTAAAAGCTCGTGTCTTGCCTTGAATAAGAAAATCATATTTATAAAAAATATAGTTTTCGTCATTGTAGTGAAATAAATAACGCAATGGAGTGTGTGTCATTGCCTAGATCAATTTCATAAAAAGACGATATTGAAAGATAATATACCCTGTATGTTAAATTTTATTTTTTGTTTCAACGGCAGAAAATATCAGAGTACAAATTAGCAAGTCTCTCACGTAAATACACGCTACCATCTGTACTAACTGTCCATAAAAGCTTGTGTCTTGCTTTGAGTATGGAAATCATAGAAGAATATAGTTTTCGTTATAGTAGTGAAGTAAATAACAAAATCTCCAGCTGTTGCATCAATAACGTTTACAGAAAATCCAGCTGTAGGCATGGGCAAGAGCATTTTATGTTTTCTTTTGGACTTTTTCCCGTGACATGAACAATTCTAAATCATTCTATATTGCAATATTTAATATCCGATTGCTGCGTATTTCGGTCTGCTCCCAATACTTAACATACACTCAATTAATATTGAAACGAAGTAATGTAAATTATATTAAGTGTATAATCTAGAGTGGTCACAGGACCCTTCAAGAGCGTTGTGTGAAGTGATAAGTACTTCAGGCTGACCGCGTGATACGCAATTGCACACTAGGCGAAGGTATTTACGTATATTTTCACCTGTACTTATTGTTATTACACAAGGATATTAAAATATCATTCGCATAAAAACTAGAAACCTCAAATACCAACATGATAGAAAATAAATGAATAGTAATAGTCTTAAGCATGCACTGCACCAGCCAGGCTTTTATAAACCCAGAATATAGTGAAATCTCTAAATATTCCAAGCGTGTTCCTGGCTTGAGCGAATTTGTCTGGAATATCGTTGAAGGCACAGAGTGTAGAGTTTGAATCATTGCGTGGCATGGGGTTTGATCCGTCATTTTAGTTGAGGCTAAGTTATAAGCTGAGGCGAAATAAATCATATTCAACAAAGCATACGCTAGCTGTTAATAAATTTAGGTAAAAGGTCTGGCCCAATTTAAGTACGTCCAACTTTGCAATCTTTTGGAGTGTCGATTCAAATAAAAAATATACGATAGGCTGCCATATAGGCTCTAAGAATATATTGTAACATATGTGTTGATTCCATAATGAAAATAGTTACTTAATTATAAATTATATTTTGAAAATACAGTAAGTCTTCTGAATAAAAGTCACTTTACAATTGAACCCAAAATACGTAGATATATTATTAACGGAATTTAACACTGCAAATTCCTAATTTGGAACTGATATGATAAGAGTTTGCTCAATTACATATTTATGACGAATGAAGATAAGTTTTTTATCGTATTAAACGCTTTATACCACTAAATTTTCTACCCAAAACCTTTTACCGTAAAATTTCCTAAATTTCCTTTATTAAATCGAACAACCATTTCACAATTTTATTCAACGATTCAAACATAATGTATCTTGTACATACTTATTTTATTCGACAAATAAAATGCTACACGAAAGACTTGCTACACTTTTTCTGAGCCATAGACTTGTCCGCTTAGCTTTTCTTTTTAGCTAGATCCCTAGGGTGGACAAATGATTGGCTACTCGCTTATTACATGTACCAAGGACGAGCTTAGTTCCGTGCATTCAACGCCGGACTCAAATTTACATACAGCACTACAACCAGAGCTCGTGTTGTGTATCCGTTGATCCGCCGCATCCCTTTCTTTGTTCATGGAAAATACTGCATGAATTAGTTATTTCGGCAACATGATATTGCATAGAATTTACAACATCTTACTAATATTATAAATGCGAAAGGTTTGAGGGGTTGTATGTGTTTGGCACTGTTGTAGCTACATCCCAGTGGTTTGCATCATGATATCTAATTTTGAGGTCCAGGATTTAAATTTCAAAACGCATGTTTTTATTATAAGTCGCAAATAACTTTGTATTAATAATTAAAAATAACATGTTGGTAATGTTGTTCATTCATGATTGATGACTGTTGAGCAAATTCTGGATCGTTGTACTTAAAAATTATAAAAAGTTCTCAGATATATGTAACAAATCTGAACTTGGCTTGTGTTGGAATAACTAACTAAGGCCTTAACCGTCCTTCTAAGAGGATACAGTACTTAGCTGTGAAAATATGATGATGTTAATATTTACTTGGTTTCTACACATACGTTTCAATACCTGTGAATGAAGATATATATTATCCGTAAACCTGAAGAAACTAATTGATATCTTTCTAAAGGAATAAACTTGTTGAATATAATACCAGTATCTGAATAATTTCGAAAATATACAAAGTTCACGTCTTCACGTAGATAACAAAAAAAAATACCTTTTATAATTTTATCTGGAAAATTCTTATCTGATTAGTATATTTCTATAGGGTTGATTTCAGTTTGTGAAATGAGATTAATCTCGTCAAGGTAGATAAATTTATAAGATTGAAATTGAAGTCGAAAGATATTAAACTTTGAAAGATGACTCATTGCAACAGATTTATTGTTATTAGATGTAAAGATACCATTCAATAATAATTACCGAGACACGTAGCTTAATATGGCCTCCATAGTACTTAATTGTCTTTTTTTGTGATGATTTGTGTGACTTTATTTTTTTTTTGTTTAATTGTGAGTACATGTTGTCGATTTATGATTACATGTTTTTTGATTGCAACAAGTACCATATTCGTTGTCAAATAGGTATGGCGGTGGTACCTCCTCGTATAAAATGGTTTGAAAGAAAACGTACCACCGCGATACATATTTCTAGCGTGACGCAGTTCTTGCATTTCGGTAAAAGGGTATGTTTGCCGGCTCATGGCGAAACTATCTTTCTCCTAGAAAGTATCAACGTGTCTGTGATCCACTTCAGATAAAACAACTGTTCTTTATAATGGGCGGCAGTGACCACTTATCTATCATCAAGACTGGCGACTTGCTTGATTCTATTTAAAATAAAATTTCTATAGTGTTTAATTACATAAACATTTTCCATTACACTCTAACACTGAAGCAATGTTAAAAGCTTGTAATCTTCAGTGAAATCAGGCTTTAACCGGATTTTCATTAAAGTAGAGGATCTTCTCTGGATACTTAATGCAAGCTTACGAACGAGCTTAATTCCTTAACAAGCTGTGGAGGTAAAAGGTAGGAAATGGGAATTTAGTTTCCATTCCTCCTTTATCCTGATGATAGTATCGACCGAGTATGCAGTCAACTAACACTTCACACTGTGTAGTAACTGCATCCAATATTCGTTTACGTAGAAGATGTATAGATGTACTATGAGAGTGTGAATTGTATATGGCTTATATACTAGACATATTTCCATATGGGACTATCTTACTCGGGACTGCCAACGCATCTGTGCCTGACTTGAGGTAGAAAGAGGTTGTTTTATATAAAGATGGTTACATATGTCTATGGGCCACAGTTAAAACATACCGTCGGGACAGTGTACTAGTTTGGTACTCCAACTTATAAAAAATGGAGCTTAATTTAAAAATCTAGGCTAGTAACGTTTTTCTAATAGACCTCAAATGGACCTCATGAATCTGTTCTCAATTATGTACATGGACTTTGAGCAGAAGTGACAATTAAGGTGGAGTGCGTATCGTTGCCTAAATCAATTTCATAAAAAGACGATATTGAAATAGTCTTTGGCTTGTTACATTTTCTTTTTTACAATTTTAAGCTGATATTATCGCGGAACTGACACATTTTTAGAACCACGCCTCTCTGTGCCATGGAAATACAGTGAAGTGCTATGCTCTGATTTGACTTCAATGTATAACTCCAATCTTATGTAGGGTTGATGACAGGATGAAATAACATAGGGGCACGCAGACCACCTACTGTCGCTCATGGACATCATTAAGCAATTTCATATAAATAATTCTGTCTGCAGTCAATCACAGATGCGTTGCTACTTCCGAGGACTAAAATGTACGTCTCATATGAAAGTGAACGGCAATCACACCCTTCCACAGAAAAACAGGAAATACTTCACGCTAGAAATAGGTGTGACGGTAGTACCAACCCGATCGAATTATACTCGTTCTATCTCTTTCCAATTTTTTTTTTTACATTTGAACACGAAACAATCGTAAATATACAAGTCTCGCACGTAGAAGCCGGTTGTGTTGGAATTATCCTTCGAACACCTTTGAATAAATCATCCGAAACTCCGGAATCGGTACAAGCGTAATACTGTTCCTTAGAATTGGATATGGATGTTGAACTAAGCTGGAAATGAAGATTCTAAAGCTTCTAACACTGCAAGACAGTGCAACTCAAAGTTACGTATCTACAATTCTATATATATCTCGTCATTATTGTCCCATATCCAGGCACGGGTCACCTAGAATGAGAGAAGTTCAGTCTACCCCGCTGGCCATGCGCAAGTTTCTAAGTTTAAATACTTATTAAAGTTCTTCTTTACAGTAAAAGTAATAATTCATTTGTAATAAGCACATTATTTTAGAAAAATCAATTATTCATATTCCATTGCATTCGTAGACGTTTTCTAAAATTACAACGTTAGAACTAACATTCTAGCTTAGTTCACTAAGCTATACTGTGAAAAATGATGATAAACGTCATCAGGATCTATAATAATTTTGGTGCTACATACAGCTTCTGTTTGGTGACACTTACATCATATCAGAAATAAACACTTTCTACACTCCATTTAATTAAATCTTCTGTTAAGTTTTATACTAAGGGAGTAAACATAAACGTAAAGAACCCTAATACAAATCCGGAACAAAAGTCTAAATTCCTTATTCAGATTTATTCCTGACGGAGGATTCTAACCTAAATTCTCCGCGGATATGGATACCATTTCTGTTTTGAATGTAGCCCGTGGTGCTGTTACTACAAATAAGTAGATAAGCATGTGCTATAAATCTTCTCTTATTCATAACATGGCATCAATAGAACGACTAAGAGGGTCTTCTTATCATCAACGCACAATGTAACCAGCGCTCCGGAAGGAAATCAATAAGCAAACGAAGGGAATGTTACTTCCCGGGTGCCAAATTGATTTCCTGTATAAATCTGATAAACATGATATTCACATTGTGCGCATAGTTCCAATATATCATCACATGTGCTGTCTACCGCGCGTGAAAGAAATCTTGCTTCATTGAGTATATTCATTGAGTAGTTGTGGATAAATAATAATCAATGAAAGAAGATTTTATTAAAGTGCAATAACTTTCGAATCGTTGTGGTTTGAAACGCGGTGAAAAATGCGTTACGAAAGTAGTTGTTGGCGCTACAACTAGATGGCGCTGTACCCCTTTCTGAAACACGCTAACGATTTTGTTTCCTAGTGTGATGACCTCCCGCTACTCATGAAGAGATGACGTCACCGAATTCTGAATTACGCTATCGGAGATTCTTAACATCGTGCATATAAACAAATTCCAAACAGAGACTGTCGAAGCACGGCCGCTCCCCAGGCATGATCACCTAGCCTGGCGGGAGATCTCCCTCTGCCAATCTAGCTTGTATGTATAAGAGCTCAAATATATAATATAATAGAGTCCATACCTGGACATTTTATTATGTATATACGTAATAATATGTCCAAGTATAGGATGCAGTGATTACTTAATTATATTATTTTTTTTACATCTCGCAGGTTGTTTTTAAAAAAAATCACTTTTGCCAAGTTTAAATTGCACACATTTATGACGATTCATATTGATTATTAGTAACTGATACTCACACTTTTCAAAGAGGGACATAAATGCAGGTACGGTGAGACGGCAGAGAAGGTTACTCCGATCTTCTCCACTTTTTCCATAGAGACCACGATCCATGTAATTAGATCGAAATAACGGCAAAAATAAATTTAAAATCGCATATGGTAGATACCTGTAATATATTAAAATGTATAAATTCTGTCATAATATATTAATAGTCTAAAACTTGTACACCTTTTTAAGGCAGTTTTCTAAAATAATTCTTGTCTCTACCATTATTGATTGCACTGTTCAGAAAAAGTAAACATTTCACCTGTATCAACTAAAGTTATCGCCCTCTTGCAGAGTCCATTAATATAGCGAAACTGCTAGATGTAGGTTGAACTTCGTTGTAAAGTTTTCTTGAAGAATAGTCATTTGACGTTCTAACGTATTAAATCAGAAATGTTCTAATATTTGTTTAAAAGGTGTATGTACTAAATCTTTAATGTTATAAAAATAACTCAGAATGTTTTAATAATGAATGGCTACTTGAAATATTTAATTAGACTGATTTAGTTGATTTAAAAGCTCAACGTACCTTAAAGATCAAAGTAGTACCAAAATTCATAGTTGATTACACAGAGTCAGAAATCAACGTCGTTAAAATTTGAAACGCAACAAATGCGTAAACTCACTTGATCTTGGAGCACAATAGGCCTCTCATTATTTTGCTCGAGTCATTTGACAAAGGTCACTCTAGGGACCTCAATGTTCACGCATAAATATCGTTTACTACGTCTTTAAAACATTTTGCGCATACATTGTCTTTTATGCATTGGAATGTCCTACAATTTGTTATTACTAACCAGCGATGGATACTAAATTATTTACGTCTAAATTGTACTCACGTAATTTCGGCCACAATTTTGCTTTTTGTGGTACTAATATTGTATACAGGGTGATTTATGAACATTAATTTAAATTACGGAGTGGATTACCATGTTGAGCTGCTTATTATTACATTATGAAACAGTGTGCCAATTTTCTGCCCCATAGGACTTGAGCAAAAATTTCAGATGCGCAATATTGTGTGTTGCTTTCTCTAATCAAATTTATGTGCTTTTATATTACAGTAATAATTTATTTTTATTTTAAGGAATTAGAAATTAGTAGCGTCATGAATTTTGTATTATAAAATGTCATGTAATATATAGCTTATAAATATTTATAATATACTGAATATTAGATCTTTCTACAAACTAAATTTATTTATTTCTTCTCATATCGTGTTTATTTGTAGTAATTGTTTAAATCTTTTAAAATCATTCTATTTTAATAAATTATCAGCATAATGACTATTAAATCCCTAATATTCCAATTAGCATTGTAATTTGAAACTAACAAGAACTTCCGAAAGGTTTCGAACAAACGTCTAATGAAACAAGTCCGACAAAACCACCCTGTGGCGACCCAGCCGCCTAACATTATGGTAATGTGGAACTTTTGGAAGGAATCACGCTTTTAGTTCTGCCAACTTCGTTTTGTCCCCCTTTGTTAAAACTTTACAATTGCGAGTCGGCGTAACTTCATTCTCTTCTCACTGTCTATATGTGAAACTCCACAATCGCGTTCTAATGGTTTTGTTTTCAATTGTCTATTCGCTTTGTCAAACGCTTCAGCGAAATCAACGTCGTTGGCAGAATTATTGCGTTCATGAAAATTTTCAAGTAGAAAATTGTTTAGTTACATCGTTTGCTTTTTATTTACCCCACTGTTCTGGACCTATAAATTCAGAGAAAAGAAAACTTTCTACAAATGTGTTAACTCAGCCGCCTAACATTATGCTAATGTAGAACTTTTGAAAGAAATCACGCCCTTAGTTTCTTGCTAACTTAGTTTTGTTCCCCTTTGTTAAAACTTTACAATTGCGACAGTCTGCGTAACTTCATTTTCTCATTTTCTTCTCATTGGTATTTTCGAAAGAAACTTCAGAATCGTATTCTGATAGGTTTCTGTTCATTGTCTATGTTTTCATTGTCAAAATCTTTAGTAAAATTACCAACAATGAAATAAGTTTTAACAATAGATTTATTGATTCGATTCGATAAAATTCATAATCACAGCGATTTTTGCAATTTACGTTTCATCGCCTCTCAGTTTTATACGAATATCATCGTCTTCAAAGAAATATTATTTACCTGATACTATATCGGCCAAAGGCCACTGCAAACAAAGAATCAAGTCGTCGATGACAGAACCGTTTATCATGATACATATCACGTCTTCGAAACATCACTCATAAAATAATCGTAAAGGGAAATCAGAATGGGTGGCCCTCATCATGTATTTACGAGGCCTATATCGGCAGACATGAATTCGTTCCGTGTTATTATTGTACATTTCATATTCCACCAAATATTATGTGGTTTGGCGTAGAGTATTGTTAGTTTAGAGGTTATGCTGTCTTGATTTGTATAATTTGTGCAGTTAATCATTTTTGGCTACTAACTGCATTCTTAAATGTTACTTTGGTCTAGTTTGAAGCATGCGGTAAGAAAAACACTTATATGAGGCATTTAAAGTTAAACCTAGTTTTGATGTTAAACATCTATAGGCGCAGGTAAACCTGATTTTGGCGAGACTCACTTTTATTGTTTTTTTTGCGCTATTTGTTATACATTGTCGAAACTATTAAGTATCGGACATATGTAAGAGGCCTCTGGCGTAGGTCAACTTAGTGCAGGGTTGATGGCATTATTTTCATTATGCTATATATTTCATTCCTGAAGCAATCTTGTCATTTATGAATATTACTTGCACTAACACGATGTTCCACATCTGCCAGGCATCTTGTGAGAAGTATTTTTTTTTAAAAAGACTGCAACCCGTGTCGTACGCCAATGATCTCAGATAATGACTAATCAATTCTGAGGTTGATACTAGATGTTATACTTACTTACAATCAAATGAACTGCATGCTCGTTTGTCACTTAAATTATAAAAAAGGTCTTCTTGATCAAGATTAACTGTTTAAAATAGCAATTTATTAGCGCTAACCTAAGCGTATTTGTACTGAGTCTTGTTTTCAGTAGAGATAGACGCTTAAGCTACATAAGCCTTGCACGTGTTGGTACGTCAACAGAGATATGTTTGTAAAGTTACATTATACCCTATATCTTGAATAGCATACATACGGCAAATGGATTTCTGTATTTCTGTGAAATAGATTGCGGAATGCATAGAACCTTTACGGCGATTAGTCATTGTCGTTAACACTTTTGTTAAATTGAATTCATTGTTAACCCAATATTTTCCCACCGCTAGGCTAGGTCTTCTCTCAGAATAAGAAAATTTCAGGCCATAATCCACCGCACTGGTCAAGTGAAAATTCGTTGATTTGACACACCTTTGGGAACTTTTTTAGAGAACTCTTTGGTGTGCAGGTATTCCCACGATATTTTTCTTCGCCGTACAGCAGTGATAGTTAATTTCTAATACGTGCAATTTTAGAAATATCAGTGGTGCGTGCGAGCCTGGGATTTGAACCTCGGGAACTCGATTGAGAGGCCGAGTTTCAAACATTAGGCTATCAAATTGAATTCGAAATAATATTTTTTTTACGTACAATACAGTAACATTTCTGTTGTTCATTTCTGTTCTCAATAAAGTTCTTCAATGAAATAAACCAGGTGGTTTACGTTATTGAGATAGAGTTACCGCATTTAGGCGTTCCACCTTTTATCTTGTAGCTTCCATCCAATAAAAATGTGTATTACTAGATTATTCGTTTACCATGGTAATGAGTTTTCCATGTTTTTAATCCAAGTCTTTAACTATTCAGTGAAATCTGATAAGTAGTTTCCACGTGACGGAGTAACAAACAGACATCCAGACAAACTTTCGCATTTATAATATTAGTAAGATTTTTTAGCATTTTATACGTTTTTTCTAAAAAAATGCATTAAACTGGTACTGGTTGTTTTGGATTTTCATATAAATAACTACATTTGCTCTTTACTGCTAGAGGGCCTCAAATAAACACGTGAGACTTTTAGGGGGGACTCGACTTAAGCACATGTATTTCTGCGAGAAACCATGTAAAATAAAGGGAAAATCGGATTAAGATAAGTAAATCTTGTTTTTCTTCTAATCTCAATCTCACCTATGATCAGTGGGTGACCGAGTCGAAATAAAAAAAATTGACACATCAAGAGGGGAGGCCAAAATTTCAAATTTATTTTCCAAAATCTTCTCATGTAATTAATGGACGTCTCTTACTTCTGATAAATACACACGTTTCCCTATCGCTGAGAGAATTATTTGTTCACAATTTTTATTTTACCTTTGTATAAAAAACCATAATTAACCTCTAAATTAGCAACACAATTTAGATAAAACTTTTACAATTGTAACAAAAACAATAGTTAGCCTCTAAATAATTAACGGAGCTAGTCTGTGGTTTCGTTACAAAGCGCTTTGTTTTGCTCTGTATACGTACACATGGATATTTCTCGTTCTATTAGAGTATTGGGTATGGTAATGCTAATTTTGATTTACGGCCCAGACATGTTTACCTACTCGAAAATATTTCTGGATATTTTCGTTCTGCGCCGAATTGATTGGACTTATCTTTTTTGAATTCTGTTTTGGAGCAGCGTTGTAAACGGTCCAACGCTACTAACAGAAGCCTTCTGCTATGCTTGCAGTTAACCAGTCAATAGTAATAATTAATGGAGTGTATAATTATGTTCTGCTTTAAACTAGTAACATTGTTACAGTTGTAAAATATAAAATCCGATTATGTAAAACGATTGTTTGTCCATAATGATATATTTATTTTAACGCTTTATATGAGTATTTGACAAAATAATCAATTTAACAGGTGTTAGAACAAATGTAGTTCGACGGGGGAAGTCCCGCCGCCACATCTATTTCTAGCGTGAAGCAGTTCTTGCGTTTCGGTGGAAGGGT
>DWNE01002374.1:0-19051 GCA_018249875.1 Cecropterus toxeus | reverse complement strand
AAAATAGTAACAATAATGTATCCGGACAGTGTTTATATTACATTATATTTGTTATTAATTAAACATATATTATTATAACCTAAAAGAAATAAAATTTTATTACAATTCCTTCACTAATTAATCTAAAGGAACTTCGTTCCATCTGGGTGTCCCTTGACACCTCTCAAGTTTTTATTGTTACTTCATTCGTCATAAAGGATCACCATTATCCTGCAGCAGCACGCGCGTGCAGCGTGAGATGTGGTCGAGTGCGTAGCGGAACATGACCAGCGCCATGGGCGACGAGGACACCACGTTGTACTCCTCCAGGTAGTACTCCATCTTCACCGCCATGTCGTCCAGGTCCACCACCTGGGCGCAGTTGGATCATTAGCATATTGGGATGCCTCCTTAGTATTGAATTTTTCGCGAAAATAAGAATCAATCGAGCCGTGATAGCACAATGGTTGAAACTCGGAATCTTAAATGAGAATTTCAAATCCAAGGCAGGCGTCACAAATATCAAAATAATGTGGGTATTAGAAATTAAGTGTCACTGCTTTAAGCTAAAGGAAAACATTGGAAGGACCTACACTTGAAATTTCGCTAAAAAGTCTTCTCTAAAAAAGACGTGTGAAGCAGAACAATTTGCACTTGCCCAAAGCGGTGAAAGGAGATCCGTGCCCTCCTGAATCCTGCGGTTACCCGTCGTCTTCTTAGGTCATCAATCCACCTGATGGTGATCCAAAAAGAAGTTTACCTGATCATAAATCTTAGGATCGGCGTCCGGCTCCATATAATTCCCGAAAAATATGTTCGCCGCGTGCTTGTTGGACAGCTTCTCGCCGTCGGGCACGTAGCCCAGCTCCGTCATCACCTGGTCCATGTGCACGCGGTAGTTGCCGTACACCGCCTTGTACACCACGTCGAAGAGCTTCATCCTGGGTGGGATGGTTTGAACTTAGGTGGTAAGAAACTAAGGGTATACTCGAGGCATTCCAGCTCAGTTTTAAAGAAGTCACGAGTCAACAAAAAACAATTATCACTTCTTTATGGTGGAGGAAACATTGTGAGGAACATTATTTCGATGAAGTGTGACATAATGTGACAAGCGGTAGGGTGAGCAGAGACGGAGCTAAATTTCATGATGTCACATTTATAAATATCTATGTGAGCATAAAAATAAGAAAATGTACATAAATACTACAATAATATACTTTTTTTTTTTTAACATAATAATTTAAATGTAAATAATTATAATTTCGGAAGTGCTGTTCCAATTTAAAAATCCATTTACTAATATTGCAAAATATGTGACATCACACTAGGGAGGGGAGAGTTTTCACAAACGTGACCACCTGTAGTGGGGGAAGGGGTCAAAAAATCATGAAATCCGTGTGGCGTAATTTATGGCTCCCCACCTGTCACCATCATCGACAAGCCGGTCGTAGAACACCCTGTAGGTCTCGTGCACCCACAGCAACACGAGCTTGTTGAGCTCCTTCATGTGGGTGGCGGGCACGAGCAGCACGCCCTTGATGACGCGCGCGAAGTCCCGCAGGTTGAACAGGTAGTGGCACTTGCTGGGCGTCGGCAGGAACTGCAGCGTCACCGCCTTGTACACCTCCATCGTCGCCCCCACTACCGCCTGGCGTACCGATTGCTCATTTATTTATTTATGCCCACACAGTGAAATGAAATATAAAGATAGCTTAAAATTAACAATAAGTCCAAAGGTGGCTTTTATGTGTTTTTTTTTTCCGGCAGCAATTATTTTGGTCGACCTGATGCATTTCGCATTACACTAAAGCGCAGGGTACGGGAAAAATAGTAGGAGGAGCCAAGGCCATCATGATTTCGTTTAAGCTTGTTTCTTTCAATTTAGTTTTTAAGTTATTATAAGCACAGAACATTTTTTAAAAGTATTTAAGTTTCACTTGTATCGTGATTTTTTTCTTTATAAAATTTATTATAAGATTGATGCAGCAAACGTGCATGCAGATCAGCTGTTGGGAAGTGCCCACTATCGCTCATGGACGTCCGTAAGCAACTTCATCTTGATCCTATCATGATTTGGAATATCTGTACTAAAGAAATCAAAACATATCGCGAATACCCGTTACATAACAAAGAAACCAACCTTGCTCTGCCTTGCTAAGGTATCAGAGAACCCCTTAACGAAGTGCCAATCCATGATGGTGCAGAAGATCTTGTTGAGGGTGTTGTCCTCGAAGGAGTCGAGCGTGATGATGAGCATGTGCCGCGTCAGCCGCGACGAGATCAGGTTGGAGCCGCCCCCTGGAGGCAGCATGGCCGACACGAACAACTGGAATGAGAATACAGATTTATTTATCAGATATTTATTGTACAGACCACCCGCTCTGACACTTGCCGAATCTCAGTTGATAAGTCTTCCTAGATATAGGCATCTACCTTGGTGTGCTACTCTCCACCTAGTGTATGAGAATATATCGTAATTTACAATTTGCAAGTGTAATTACCCCCGTAGACCTATACAAAATAAATTTACATGGCACACATTCACATTCACATTCACATTTCACATTCAGAGGCCCCATCGCCACACTTATTCCTACTTAATAACGGTAGTGTTAAGCGCTGCTGTGAGCTGGTTTGAAGGATCTGCTAAGCGAGATATACTTTTCGAGGCTTTCCTGTTTAGTCCTCAAGGATGATATGACTCAACCATGACTAACGTCATGTAAGACTTATTGGCTTATCTTTGACTTATCTTACTTGGAGTTGATCATCCATCAATGGGTTATTATATTGAGCCAACCCACTTACCACATCGACGACTTCCTGGCGAACCATCTCCTTCAAGTCGTACCAGTGCCCGTGATCAATCCACTGACGCAGTAGCTCCAGTGGGGGTTGCGCCCCCCACTGTTCCTTTTGTGGCATGCTCAGATCATCCACAAACAATACACACTGGAAAAAAACCCGTATTCATATAAAGGCATACACATATATACAGTAAACATACATATTAAGGCCGTTTTAAAATGATTTTAATCCAAAATATACCCGTATAATAAAAAAGTAGAGGAAGGCTACAAACTACTTAACATTACTATGTATGTTTGTTTGTTTTTTTTCGTATGTAGTAGCGGGCGAAACCGCGGGGCATACTTAATCGCATATATTTGCAAAAAAATAATTTCAATATCAAACTCAAATAATCAAAATGAGGGAGGTCATTTCCATACCTTCTTCCCCATGGACGGGCCGAATACGCCCTTCCTTCTTCTATCTACCTTTGACATTATGATGTCTTGAGTCTGTGAATGAACAAAGTAAAAAATAAATATTGGAATATTTAATATATAATAATCTATATTCATCAGCAGAGTCTTCGACTTTCGTTTTTTTGTCAACAAAATTATATTCTTCGGGAACTCAGCAATTTTCAAAAAGTTTATTTCACGTACACATAGTTTTTTACAGAACTGGATTGGACAAAACTCTAAATAATATATATTTTTTTTTTAATAAAAAAAAAACAAAACGCCAGGTTAACAAGTCTACTGTGAGCATTTAATATAAACAGTATTTTATCTGCGCAAAATTATTATCTTACTGCTTTAAATGACAATTTTACAAAATGAAACTAAATAAAACTAAATTTTATAAATTAATATTTTACAATAATTGATCTATATAAACGTCATAAGGAGAGTAACTTTTAACCTGGTTCGCAGTGGTCCTCGCGGAGAAGTTAATCGTATTGGTGATGTACTTCTCCTTGGGCAGCGTGAGCAGGAAGTTAAGCACCAGCGAGGACTTGCCGGTGCCCGTGGGGCCCACCAGCAGGATCGGGATCTTGGACTTCACCATCTTGCTCACGAAGAAACGGAGGCATGCGTTCTCGTTCGTCAGGATTATTAGGTCGTTCACCTATACATATATATAATAAAAATGAAATTTATGCCTGTCTGTACATAACGTATAATTTCAAAAATAAACTGGTTTGGAGGACGGCGAATAATTAACAATATAAATAGCTATAGTTTTTGACCGTCTGATGTTTAATTTCTGATTGAACCAAAAATACTGAATTCTACTTAAAACTGATGGACATATATTTATAGTCCATATCTAAAGGTAATTTTTTAAACAACACGAACTTTTTTATTGTTCATAAGGTATTTTTTTAGATAGTTTACCTAAGAACCGTTTAATAAGAGATAGATTACCAGATTAAGAGTAATGATTTCCATTAACTAATAGGCTACCACTAGGTTCTATGAAAATAAGTGTATTTGTGTGTTTATTCTGTTTAGTAGCAAACGAGCATGCAGTCTGCCTGTGGTAAGTCTACCTACTTTATATAAAACAGGGGTTCCATCTAAAGTCAATCATCATACATGCGATGCAGAAAGTGAACTGGCAACTAATTCAACCTAAACGAAAGAACTGCTTCCCGCTAGAAATAAGTGAGTGGGCGCTACCTCCTAGGTCGGACCATACTTATCCTAACACTTTGATCTTGTAATGTCAAACGACATTCAATCGAAACGCGACCTTAGCATTGGGTGGCAACGGCGCCTCCTTCTCCAGCTCCATCCAGGGTATCCAGGTGCCGTTGTTCCGCTTGTCGTACACGTAGTCGAACACGGTGTCCTTGTCCCCGAACAGCTGGTTCTTGGTCAGCTTGAACGACTTCGGCTTTGGGTACGCCGCGTTGTTGCCGTCTAGTAACTTCCGGAAGAACGTGTCGAAGCCCTTTCTGCTGTCACCTGTAAATGTAATCTTGATAGCTTTTTCTCGCGACATTACCCGCTCGGGTTATGTTGGTCCGTTTATATGGATAGTGAGAACAAAATTTCGGCAAATTGAGTTAATAGTCCCGGTAAATACATTCAACGTTGCATTTTCATTACATATTTGTAATTACGCGAAACACTTTTGACATGTTTTTTCAACCCTTGCCAGAGGTTGCCGACATGAAAACATTGGCACATCGTTTTTGTATCATAAGAATATAATTCGCATATTGAAACGATTACTTATCTTATCGAAATTGAGAAAGAGTAAGAGAAGAGTAGTGAGATTCCGTTAGTGTCCGAGCATACCGTTGATGGTGGCGCAGACCCCCCAGAGCAGCGCGAACACGAAGGTGCACTGCAGCCACACCGTGCTCACCTGCGCCTCGCCCTCCAGCAGGCACGAGAACAGCCGCGAGAACGACTGCGAACATAATCAACACAAACGAACTACACAGTCAATAGAACTACAGAATTACTGGTAAAACTAGAAGTTCGACTGCGACTGTTCTACTGACTTATCTATTTTTTTTTCTTATATAGTACTAAATTACCGAGGTCTCGCCCGAAGCGTCCGGTAACACGATACATAGACGTAGAGCTTAATAGTATCATTAAATTAATTAAACATAACTGATCTTACGTATTTCACTTTCAACATACATTTTACTTTTATTTAGGAAAAACGAATTAGAACCGTAATAAAAAATAAACCCATGAACCTGCGCGTGCCGCTAGCAAGAGGTCGCTGTCGCCAAGGCAAATGATAGTTTATATCTGTGCTCTTTGATTAAATACAATTTGCTAATATTATTGAAAATATGAAATTACGGGTTAATGTATGCCATGATAAATTTTTAAACGCTGGAAAATGCAGGGCGTAACTATCCACACACAATATGAATATTGCAATAATTTCTCACATGAAATTGATGTATCTCTCCAACTTGCACAAAGTGTGAGCACTTGAGCTGCAAAAACTCGAAGACAGGCGGCAAGATCCAGTCGATCAGCTCCTGGATGAGGTCGAACTGCTCCGGGATCAGCTTTTTGCTCAGGTGCGTGTTGTATGACGCGAGGAACGCGCGCCAACCTGATAAAGAAGAACCATATAGAACCATCAGTTGTATTTTGTAATTTTAGTCCGGAGATACCTCGGTTTCATCTATTTTTCCCAGATAACGGCAGTCTTAAGCGCAGCTGTGTTACGGTAAGGTTGTGGTAAGAGAGACATACATATCCATGGCATTCCTACTTAGTCCTCAGAAGCAACGAATGAATCAACATCAGGTGGCAAATACGTGCTCAAGATTTGCGCAAATCTATATAGATACCTAATTGTTCGGGCTCCATGTATATCATGCCGCATCGGGACACCGTAGCTGGGGAAGCGAACTCCAGGTCTGCCGGCTCGAAGATCAGGTTCATTTTATTCGTCATCTATTAACACATGAAAATTAGGTTGTATAATTTTTACCTATTTCAAGTGGCAAATAGTGTTGCAATTAATTTCGTTATTTCTGTATGTCTGACATCATAAAATTTATACATATGGTGAGACGTTAGTCTGGTCATAAGTATAAATTCAGTTAAAAGGTACATATTTTAATTGTATGGACAGTAAAAACTATTTTTGGTTAATCCAGTTAGAGTTATACCAAGTTTTACCCAAAACAGATTAGTTTTTGCGTGAAAAACTAATTTGCTATCATCCTCACATGTTTTTACTTCTATATGGTGGCAAGAATAAATTGCTGTTTTTTATTAGAAAATAGCTGTGCCACGCAGTTTCACCCGCGTTTATTGGAAAATAATCTATTATAAACAAACAAACATAGCGTGATGTTATATAGCCTAAAGTCTTCCACGACAAATTTACTATTCAACACAAAAAGATTTTTTCAATACGAACCAATAGTTCCTGAGATTAGCGCGTTCAACCAAACAAACTCTACTGCTTTATAATATTAGTATAGATAAGTCCGCTCCGATAGTTATTAAACATATAATATGTCACCTGTATGATCTCGCCGCTCATGAGGCACAGCTTCTTGTTGTCGTCGAGCACGGTGTTCATGTTCTCGATCCATACGGCGTCCACGGGCCCGTCGAACAGGATCCACTTGCGGTCGCGCGTCATCGACATCGCGTACTCGCGGAACGCTATCGCCAGCACGCCGTCGGACCTGGCGTATCGTATAATGTTATAGGGGCGTCAATTTGGGAGGATTTGTGTTTGTTACTCTTTCACGTAAAATTTACTGGTCGTATTTCACTGAAATTTGGTACACAGATAGTTTATCACCTGGATTGACACATAATTACCTCACACCTCACACCTACAATGGTAAAGGTGACCAAAGCGGGCGAAGCCGTGGGAATAAGCTAATCATCAATAATACGCTCAATTTTAAACGCTGATTTACCATATTACTTATATGTTAAGCATACGCTCAACACTTGAAGTAAGTAAGATCGTAATTTTTCTTACCTTCCCCCCCGCTTCCCCGTTTACTCCTTCGTCTACAACGAGACTAGACTCACGTTCAGATTGTATGACAAACTATATGGAAATTAATTATGCAAAAAAAAAACAAAGAAACTTTAGAACTTAAATCAGAAATATGTTATTACTATCATCAACAATTATAAAATTAAGATCAAACTGGGACTAAACTGTAATGTCCATAGATTTCTACAAAACATTTCATGAAAGCAATACCGCAAATTTATTTCACACAATAAACAAATCATTACTTATTATAATTAAGATCATACATTATCCCCTTCTGTACCCACCACTCATGCGAAGCGGGATCAAAGCAGCCATACAGCTGCCCCATGGTGATCGCCTTGGGGTTGATGATCCTGTAGATGGCGCCGAACTCCTTGTGTCGCGGCGGCGGCTTCATCAGCTGCAGCGCGCGCAGCGAGTCCGCCAGCGACTGGTACGCCTGGGTCTTGCCGCCCATCGGAGGACCCACCACCATGAACCCGTGGCGGACCAGCATCATCTCGTAGATCTGGATAATGGCCAAGTATGTAGTGTACAACCTCAACTTGCCTACATATACTGCAAAACTTGACAAATGTCTTATTCATCAAGTTTTAATGTACAACTCAGTCGAAATATCGGCAATAAAGAAATTATCAACTGAGTATTGGTAAAATATCGAAAAAAAGAACATTGGTAAAAGTATCTAAAATAGCTTTAGGTTTAAATAATAATTCATATTTAAGTCTTAGACTTTAGTTAACACAACCTAAAAGCGAGAAAGGCTCGCACAAATAAAGATATACGGTCACGTTAGCCATGATTAAAACTTCAACAAATTAAACTATTCATAGATTTCAATATAGTGTTTAGTATGGCAGGACCCGCGGACACTTGGGACACATTACACAATATGTTGGTATTGGACAGAAGTAAGTTTAGCAGTGATGGAAGCATGGATAGAATGATAAATGGATGGGAAATGGAGCGGTAGTAGGTTTGGTGGTGGAACACATTGTAACGGTACCACCACCCTATACTTTTAAACCGACTTCGAATAAGGAGTTCTAGACTCGATTATATAGTTGTTTTACAACATACTTGTATGATTTTCTCCAGATACCAATCAGTTGGTTGCAAGTTCCTCTTCTCCAAATCCTTGTTGATACAGCGTAGAAGTTCAGCTCGGTCTGGTTGAGGGATCTCAACGCCGGGGAACAAATCGGAGTATATACCCGCGAATAGAGGTACGTCCTGCAAATAAAAATACTTATCATTTGAATGATATGTCACTATACACCATATATAGCACCGCCATACCTGCAGCGTTAAGCGCTGCTGTGTTCTGGCTGAACGGTGTAGTAGGGAAGACATACTTACCGAAGCATTCCAACTCAGTACTCAAGACCTAGCAACGCAACTGTAGTTGACTTAACGTAGGATTTATACTTATCTGGGATGGAGCACAGGTGTCTATGAGCGGCAGAGTCTGTTAATCATCTGGCGTACTACACGTTCCTTTGCTATCTAAAAAAAAAAACAAATTCACGAGACAGCTGTGACAACCCACCCGCTCACTGTGCCCACTTATTATCTAGCGTACCTCACGCTCGTCTACACACATTCAAATTCAAATCTTACGTTTGTTTACACATGAAACGTTACATTCCTTGTCAGCAGTGTGTTGGGACTGCTGTAGACTACACATTAGTTTGCTACTTCTATATAACAAAATGATAAAAAAGATAACAAAAAAATCAAAAATCCTAAGAAAGCCCCACCTGCGAGAGAAACTTGGGCATGTTAACATCAATGATGGCCCGCAACACGAGCTGCGCCTCGTCCTTCTCCGGGTAGTTCTTCTTGAGCGCGCCCGACGCCAGCAGCACCGACTTCACCGCGCGCATGCCGTAGTCGTAGTGGTTCTGCGACGACAGCTGCTCCGAGCACAGCTTGTACGCCTGCACTATCTTGCGGGCCAGCCTGCGGAACCACAAGGAACATGAGAAGGTATGTAACGAGGAAGACGAAAATAATGACCAAGAGACCAGATAAAAAGAAGTGAAACGGCGAAAAACGATATATGAAACCGATGAGTAACAGAGAAGCATGGAAGATTTTAAGAAGAGAATGAGAATGACAAAAAGGAAGAAAAGTGTTAAATTAATGTAAATATTATCTGGTATAATTTTGTCTTTTTCTACTCCATTCTTATGTTATAAGATCATTCAGGGAACAGTCTTTAAAAGTAAAAACAATAAAAAAATTACGAAAACCATATTGTAATTCTTCTTGAACCTTGACGATTAAATCTTTTTTTACATTTTTTTTATATGAAATACATTATTAAAGACGACCGAGATCGACGGATCAGTCTTTACACAGGCACGCACACAAACACGCAGTGGATTCTCGATTCAAACGCCGACCTGGCAGTTATCAAAAAAATTAATTTAGATTCTTGAAATTTAGAGTTTGTATAATCGTCTTTGTGTATATCCGTGATATTTACGATTCAGGAAAAATCTTAACATAAAACTATGAATTAAAAAATTGTCATTATTATACTTATTGTGAAAGATGCCATATTGATCATCCAGCTCAGAAATCACGATCTGATGAGCCACGATCGAGGAGGATGATCGATGAAGAAGAGATTATACTCACGGTCCGGCGTTGACGAATCCGTTGGAGTAGAGCGTTATCTCGCCGATCATCGCGTAGTCCGGCACCATCATAGCCACCGTGCGGAACAACACCTTCAGGTTGTCGGGCAGCTCCGTACGACCCGCATAACTGGAAAAAGTTTTTCAAGGTTCCCTAGCCAAATGGCAAAAATCGGCACCCTTATAGATTCATCCTGTCCGTCTGTCCGTATATCACAGCCGTTTTACTCGGAAGCTATTAAGATTACAGAGTTGAAACTTTGTAGGTAAGTGTATTCTGATAAGCGTTTTTTGAATTATGTAAAAAAATATAAAATATATTAAATTGGGGGAGGGGGGGGGGGGGGCTTTCAAAACATGAAAGGGATACTCAATTTTTTTTGGGAAAAAAAAAAAAAAAGGAATAGAAAATTCCCAAAAACATAACTTACACAACGATTGTTAAATACAAATCTTGGAACACTAAAAAGAAAGCAATAGAGACAATAAAAACATTTCTTCGGTCAATTACTGCATCTGCTAACAGGCACTCTTACCCAGGGTTCATGGTTATGAAGACAGAGCAAGTCGGGTTGAGGCTGATCTCGGTGCCCTCGAAGACAAACCGCTTCTCGCGTCGCAGGATGGCCAGCTGGATGGATAGGATCTGCTGCGCGACCACAGACAGCACCTCCAGCTCGATGCGGTTGAACTCGTCGAAACACGCCCACGCGCCCGACTGCGCTAGACCCTGGAAATTAGTAAAAATAAGCAATGTAGAGTTCAGGGGGCAGGCTGAACCCTCCTACTCTCCCAACTTAAATCATGTACTTAAGTTCTTTCCTAAGAGAAATTGAAAGAAAAGTCCAGAAAGAGTCCTTTTCTTTCTGACATTTTCTACTTAAGACCGCAATCCTCACTATATATGCATATGGATTTGTTTTGATAGAAAAAATCACTATCACCTTCGGTCTGTTTAATCGCCCAGCTTCAAATACCGAAAATCTTTTATACGACTATATATGGTCATAATCGATCTAGCTATTCATAAAATCAGTGCCAATCAATTAATGATCAATTAGAACACCTCGTATATCTCTATTCTACCATGCCCATTACATCAAATCTCAGCAATACTGGTATTATAAAACAAATGATTGGCTAGGTTTAATCGTTACAGTTGTTATAACATTTAGCCAGATTTTTTCTATAGCTAACCTTAAAGAATTTCCCGAGTGCTTTGTAGTCGAGCCCGTCAGAGCAGTTGAAGACGACGCACTTTTTGGCGACGGCCTTGGCGAGGTCCTTGGTGGTCTCGGTCTTGCCCGTACCCGCCGGGCCCTCGGGCGCGCCGCCCAGGTTCAGCTTCAACGCGCTCATCAGCGTCCTTGGGGAACAGATCAATGTCATTGAGGACAAATATCTTTATGACAGATATAGGTGACATTTGGAAAAAAAGTGATAAAAGGTCTTGAATATTTCGGTAACTTTAGGGTAAAATTGGTAACGGTTGTTCGTGGTCAGCTCGAAAAGACTAATCGTTTTGTAGCAAATTAATGTTATTGTTAATGTAATAAAACAACTATAAAGACATCTCAAAGTGTACAATATCTGCGCGTAAATCTCAAATTTTAATTCCGCGAGATCTGCTAACATAGACGAACAAACAACGTCCCAGTACAGTACCTATAGCAGCGGTCGGTGAGCGGCGTGGCCACCAACCGTCCGGTGTTGCCGAGGTACTCGAAGCCGTACTCCACGTCGGTGGTGATCATGGAGCACACGATGCGGTCCCCGCGCCAGTAGTACCGCAGCTGCGAGATCCAGTTGAAGTCCGTGATCTCGCGCACGCGCTTGTTCTCCATCTCCTCCAGGATCGAGCGTCCTGATAGGTCACACGTAGTTGTTTGTGTTTTTATTCATGATAACAGTTTTTTTTAGTATATAAATATGGTCAGATGGATATTAAAATAACGACACACACTACTACACACTACTCATATAGACGGTCATAATGTTCTTGCGATAAAGTATGCAAGTGAGTGTGTAATGGTGTAATAAGTAATTAATGAACATTATCATGCATCTTTGGTGGGAGATATTTCTATTATAAACTGAACTTATTCTATGATCACAATAAAGATCAAATACAGCCAAAATAGCTTTGAGTAGTGGCAATAAGTAAAAATCAATGTCTATCATTGAACCTCAGAAGACCGATAAATTTTACTCATACATATTATCACACTAATATTATAAAGCCGAAAGTTTGTAAGTGTGTATGTTTATTACTTCTTCACGTCTAAACGGCTGGAGCGATTTTAATAAAATTTGGTATGAAGTTAGCTGACACCCTTGATTAACACATAGGCTACGATTCACTGCGGGAAAATATCTTATTCCCATGGGAAAATCGATGAAAATGATTTCGTGGATAATGTCCCATACATTAATTGTACATAACTTTTTCAAGTAAAAAGTGTGAGTAGTTATTATTTTCACTGTTAATACACATTTTTTTCTCTAATAAACCGTGGGTAACACCGCGGGGCACAGCTAGTATGTAATAATTTAAAGTGAAAGTTTATGAGGTGTACTTCTATTTGTTACTCTTTGACGCAAAAACTTCTAGTCGGATTTTGGTGAAGTTTGGCACATAGATAGTTTATTACCTGGCTTAGCACATGGGTTACTCATTAGCGTCGTAAACGTAACCATAAACGGGCGGAGCCGCGGGAATAAACTAGTGATGATAGATCATACCGTGCACGTCGAGCACGATGAGGGCCTCGACGGTGATCCGGTTGCCGGGCTCCAGGTCGCCCTGCACCAGGTACACCAGCCCCGTGATCTGCGCCGTGCTGCGCTCGATCAGCTCCGGCAGGCTCGTCGTCTGGATCGCTTCGATGGCCTGATCATGAGAAAAGACTTAGTTTTTCTTAATAAAATGAATAAACTGACTTGAAATATAAGCAATATCTCAGATCCCTATGGAAGTTCTTCGCTCGTGAATTTTGGCATTATGAATCGATGTTTTTTTTTCAATATTAATTTCGGATAAGCTTAACACAAAGATATAGTAATTTGGTTTCTTGAAGCCAATATAATGATGGAGTCAAAAGGTTGAAACTTTTCAATAGGTAAACTTTAATGTTAATATTAATATTATATATTATGCGAGCTTAAATACTCTACACTACTGTCAAATACGCATCATCATCCCGCTGAATAGGCCAAAAATATTCGAGGTAATTTAACCAATCCGTTTCTTTTTTAAATCATATCATCATTTTCGAGAAAAGTTGACAGGGGAGGGCAGTTGATGACTACAGTTATTCACTCAAGACCTCCTATCAAACTTGCAGCCTACCTCCGTAGTGTACTGCACGCAGGAGCCGGCCTGCACGATCTGCCCCGGCCACACCAGCACCCACTCCTCGCGCTTGCTCAGCGGGTACGCGGTCACCGCCTCCGACGCCACGTCCCGCAGGCTCACCATCATCTGGTGCTCCAGCTGCTGCAGCCAGCGCTCCACCATACCCTGACACATGACCATATTAGATTACAATTAATGTAATAATAATAATAAAGCCTTTATTTTCCGAATACGTAGACATTAATAACTTACAAATTATTGAAAATATTAAAAATAATGTACAATTTCTTATAGCATTCATTCGTTCAATCATATACTGATTTAATAGTATATTGAACATATGAAAAACTTTATTTTGCATGTATTTATCACTTTAAGAGTGGACTGACTTTCGAGAAGAAAGGGTAGTGCAATTAAAATTCATGAAATTGTGCACAGTTATTTATACTACGCAAGTGTCCTAGGAAAAAGAAAATATGTTTGAAGACCATTTTTCACGTGTTATATATTTGTACCAGACAACTAAGTATAAGTGATACCAGTGGCACCATCACTTGATGATTTGCGGAAAATCGCCACATAGTAACGAGTTATTATGGCTACACATACTAATGCTCAACCCAAAATGAAACTGATACCTATTGCGATAAGCGTTTTAATTTAAAACTATTTACTTATCTTATCTCACCTTGGCATCTGCCGGTTGTATAGTTGAAGACAGCTTCACGACTTCGCCTTCAGCGGAGGCCATACCGACGATCTCCTTCGCGGCGTTGAACTCTAACGTGTATATGCCCTCGAAACACTTCTTGAGGTGAGGTTGCACCCGCATCGGATCCTTCGTCTCTGACAGGATCTCCAGCAACTCGTCATTGGATAAGAAGAAGAATCTACCAGAATTAAGATTACATTAAGATTATATTTTATAATGTCATAGTGTAAATAAATACGAATCTGCCATTCAGACAGAGTCCGTATTTTATATGAAGTTGCTTATAAAACGAGCATGCGGCCCACTTGTTCGATACTATTTCAATCTTATAAAAAATAACTGAAATGTTTTGTAATCAATTTTGAACAGCGCAATCTACGAAATACTTATTTTTTAACCGACTTCCAAAAAGGAGTAGGTTCTCAATTCGCCTGTATTCTTTTTTATGTTTGATACATCGAATGTTGAAAAAATTTCAAAATCGGTCAACTCTAACCACAACGGTTAGAGTTGACCGATTTTGCCATTTTTTTTACTAAAACTGTTAATTGTAACATACAGTAGAGTAAATACTAAACAAAGAGATAATCTACAAATAATAGATATACTAAACAGTAGACGCATTAATTTACTACATACGACTACACAACGATTTGTAATAAACAACTTACGGCTAATCGAGGATCACAAACCTGGGGAAGAACAGCCTCTTCTTCTCCAAATAATCGTTCAATCCCCTCTGTATATCGTCCAACAGCGCGTTGTTATACTTGAGCTTCTTGAGGAGGGCGGGGAAGTCGGTTGCGGTGAGGACCATGGGGTCCTTCTGCGTGGCCGCCATGATGGTGCGCCACTCCTTGTCCACGTCGCGGAAGTTTCGCGCCTCCGTGGGCATCTGCCGCATGATGTCCTCGGACGAGAAGATCGGCTCCAGGTACATCCATGTCGCTTGACACTAGATCATTTATATTTTAATATGTAACGGGTACTCCCGAAACGTGGTTTTAATTTCGTTATTTTGATCGTTAAATATCAAAATGTTTCAATTCCGCAATAATATGACTGATATCATAGATTATTTAAAATTAGACTAAACTCTACCTAAACATTGCTGGTTACAAATGTATTTCGCTGCTATGGCGACTTTAAGACATCGCTGAAATGCGTTTTGAAAACCGCAGTTTCAAAAGCTAACAAAATTTCAATAAAAACCAAAAACTTTATACGTTCTTCTTTTTTAGATGTCGTAAAAATGTCCAAACAACTTCTTTTATTACCTTTCACAATTTTAAATGTTAAAAAAAAAAACTTATCCCATTAAATATTATTGCACAAGATACATCTAAAACAAAAAATAAATAAAAACTAAACTCTTTTTATACATCACCTGCAACCACTGATCGAGGATATCCTGCATGCTGATGAGCTTCTCCTCCCAGGCGACCATGTCCGCCTCGAAGGCCTTGACGTACGGCGAGCCGCGCATGGTCTGCGACTTCAGGATGTGGTCGTCCAGCTGCTGCTGGACGTCGTCCAACCCCGTCAGGATGCCGACACCTGTGTCCCTGGGGAAGTGATGACGAATATTAACTATGAAGACTATTTTGGGATGTGGATAGTGCAAGTGCTTAGTGCAAGAGAGTCGATTCCTGGTTGGCTTGCTTTTTCATGCAGGTCTAATGACCTGGATTTTTTCAGTAATGCACAAATTCGTTGTGCAGGTGTATATGTAAAGGTTGTAATAAATTTTAGATTAAAATAGCACATCAGGAAGAAATAGAAAAAAACTTAGCATTTGCTATAACATTGGCTGATAATAAATACTTGACACCAGATGGAACGTACGCCCAATAAATACTTTGATTAAATTGTAAAAATAATTGCATAAAAAATTGAAACACGCTTACAAAAGTTTTCCGTTCAAAATTTAAATACAGAAGTTCCTGGAATCATACCTGGTCTTTTAGCGTTCATCGTTAAAACATAAACCAACCTGTAGGGCATAACCTCGAACTTGACGCCGACCCACTCATCCTTCATCTTCAGCAGCGCCTTCTCCAGCGCGTACTCCTTGGAGGCGAACTGCTCGATCTCCTCGAGCTGGGCGGCGTGCACGTGGACGCCCTGCTCCACCATGTCGGCCAGCGTGGCGGCGGGCCCGTGCACCACCTCCGCGCCCACCAGCTCGCTGATGCGGGCCCAGTGGCGGTCGCGCATACCCTGGGGTAAGGACAAGTGGCCTTTGAGCTAAGTTGTGTTTCTAATGAATAAATGCTACACTGGTGACACCTTTGCTTGTAATATAGGTTTCAAGTAGTAACGCATTACACCCGATTTTTAAGATGGATTCCTCATGTGTAAAAATATGATGAAAATCATAGTTACAGAACTCACTTATCTAACAGAGGACAAAAATATTTATTACATTTATCGGCACACTTTAAGGGACTCTCCATATATCGACCATTAATTATTTGATTACAATGTATTGGTACGTCCCTAAATTTCGAGTACGTCACATACTACAATGCTCGACAAAAGTGTATTAATTACATCTAAACAGTTTTCCACTACGGTATTTCAAGACCTAATTAAATATATACAAAAATACGAAAACACTTCTACATATACCTTCATATAATACGTTGTAAAATAACAAAATCAACTAACCTTGTTACAAATAGCACAGAGCACCGGCAGCAGAACCTTGAACTTCTCCACCTTGTTACGCACCATGTCCGCGATGCGCTTGGCGCCGGGGTACTCAAACAGCTGCTTGCCCAGCTTATACAGCAGCTTCCACCACGCCTCCACGTCCTCGGAGATCTGCTCCGCATCCAGGCCCAGGAACGGACCGTGGTACCTGGGTATTGAATACGTATAAACAAACTGACTTTAATGGAGTTCAGGTTCGCACTCAAAAACATTCGAAATAAAAGTACTACACACTTTGGGAGGAAATACACAACAAGGACGACGAGGTAGGTTATTGAATCAATGAATGAAAATTTAACAATGCAGTTATTTCTGCATTGTTAAATTTACGGGTCTCTGCTAATTAAAATCACACAAGCATCCATGTGACAAAGCCGGAGAAAGTCATTAGATAATAAATAAAACCATTTCTATATGTATAACCCTACAGTATTTTTTCGTGTTCACCTAAAGTAACACCTAAAAATGTGTACCGATTTCTAAAACAAAAAAAAAACCCTAAACAGTATTTTCTACCTGATCATAAATCAAACCACGATCGCAACAAACTTACTCTTATAAGGTTTAGTGAACATTTGATTAAGTGCATAAATAGTGTTTAAGTGGGAATAATGTTTTAGAATTAAATACAAACCACTTCTCGTAGCCGTCATAGAAATCAAAGGCGGTGTGCCACAGCTTGTGGAAGGGGTCGATGCCGGCCAGCATGGTCTGCAGGCTGTAGTACACCGACACCTCTTGGTCCAGCAGCGTCTCCTCGTTGATGATGTCCTCGGCTTCACGCTTGTCATCCTGCGTGACACGAAACATAGTTACGTACATTGTAAGCCGTCAATGTTTTCGATCGTCCTGCCCCCCCTAAACAATATGTATGCATGGCAATTTTACAAGGTGGAACTAGTATAGCTCTGTCTAGGTCAGTTGGTGCCGCACTTATTTCTAGCGTCTAGCAAGTTCTATATGCATCGATGGAAGGGTAAGAGAGGAAAGGCTAAGGCTAAGAGCTAAGAACTAAGGCTAAGAGCTTAGAACTCTTGTTCTGTATGAAGTTTCTTACAGATGAACCTGGGCGGTAGTGGTCACTTATGATCACATGGACCTCTTTCTCTACTAGTCAAAACCTGTTTCTACGTAACACAACACTATATTTCGTGAGATTTTGAAATGCATCGTTTGGACCTAAAATAGTCGGGACAAATGCTCATTCTGAAAATGTTATGAGTAGGAAACAATTATATCGTATGACCTTTTGAAATACAACTAATAAAAACGGAATTATATAAAAATAACGAATACTATATCTCGTTAGATGTACCAATTAAAAAATCATTTATTCCGTGACCGGAATAGTACGAAATCCTCCTTGAAGAAAAATTATTCACTTCCAGTCTCAAGTAAAGTCACATAGCTTTAATATAGAAAGCCAACAACTTACATTAAGATTATTGAAGATATCATCCACTTTCCCGACGACCTCTCGCAACAGATCCAAGTTCAAGAGCGGGGGATCGAAGCGGCGGAACAGCTCCAGATCCTTCTCGTGCCGTTTCAACTTCTCCTCGAAGATGGCCTTGCGGCTGCGCAGCTTGTCCTCCGCCATGGTCTTCTTGGTGTACAGCGTCTTGAGGGTCAGGTCGATGGTCTCCTCCATGTCGAGCGGCCAGAGGAACACGCGCGTGTTGAGATTCACGTCCTCGACTGAGAACGTTAAGTCAGTTGATATCTCGGTATACTAGTATTTTGTATGATTCATAATTCTTAAAAGGACATCATGGAGTATTTTAAAAGAAAATATCTCGATCATGCTTACATATATTTCATTTTATATGTAACTCCCAAAGGTCACTATCGACATTTTTAAGAGATCGGAGCTTGTCGTGGCTTAAATTTTTTGGTGAGATCTAATTAATTAAGAATTCGTTTTTGTGCCTTTCAAAGTATATATGACATAAGGGATCCTAGTGTGAGATTATTAGTGTAAAAAAATAAAATCTTATTTACATTGAACAACATAAACTTGTAATAAGAATTTGAAGTACTTGCATATTGAATGTAACAGGGATAACCGTAAATATTGAAAGTTGGTGTCCATACGTTCTTATTCGATGATGGTGCGCCAGCGGTAGGTGGCAATCCATCTAAAATATTAGTTGACGCCACAAAGATATACTGGCAAAGAGCTATCCGTTCAATGTAACAATAGATGTCGCAAAGATGTACCAAATATACCCTTGTATGAAATGTAGCAGTTATTTTATTTCTACTAATCTATACATATAAATAAAATTGAAGTGTCTGTTTGTAATATCAAAATAACATTTTTTTACCAAATACATATAAATA
>DWNE01002373.1:0-19052 GCA_018249875.1 Cecropterus toxeus | reverse complement strand
AACAGAAATCTAAACTCATCATTCAGATGCCTGTCTGGCCGGGGATCGAACCCGGAACCCACTGCGCGTTAGATCGGTATGGTGGCCACGCGAGTCGTCAAAAAAAGGTCGTCAAAGAGTTTTCAAACGTATGTGAAGTCTACCAATTCGGACTTGGCCAGCGCGGTGGACTATGGCCTAAAACTTTCATTCTGCGAGAAGACCCGTGCCCAGCGGTGGGGCAATAATTGACGATGATTTACTTACCTAAACTATTATAATTATTCTGGTAATTCCCATTCGTGACGGTTTCTTCCCGTATCAACTCCCGCGTGATCACCAGGTTCAGTCTGTCCTTGCAGGACTCTATCAGCTTCCTGGCCTCCTTGAGGGTCATGGCATCTGTGACTGGGGTGTTGTTGATGCGCGTGACCACATCTCCTTCGCAGAGACCCTGGCCGGCCTGGTTTAGTTGTTCTCTCGCTCGCATCGTCAGCTCCTTTACGTAAAGCTTGCAGCCTAGGACTACGCCAAAGTCTGAAAAAGAGGCAGTTAAAGTATTAGGAACGGTTTTTAGGCTTTTGATGTGCCCCCGTCGTGCCCCCGGAGACAAAAAACAAATGGTGTATTCATTTGTTTTCCGTCTCCGGGGACACAACGCTAACGCCTGTTTATATTATTTTTCCATTATTTTGTCTGTGTGTTTTAAATCGCAACAAACCAAAACTACTGAATTAGATTTAATTAGTTGAACACATATTGCCCATACCATTGGATTCAGAAGGCACAGGACTGGTTGGAGTTTCGCCGTTTAGAGGAGACCTATGTCCAGCAGTGGATTCGAAAGG
The DNA here is from genome assembly GCA_018249875.1 of Cecropterus toxeus. Classification (NCBI taxonomy): domain Eukaryota; kingdom Metazoa; phylum Arthropoda; class Insecta; order Lepidoptera; family Hesperiidae; genus Cecropterus; species Cecropterus toxeus. Next base: position 18,225 of record DWNE01002373.1, on the reverse strand, counting down.
CTGATGGATGGATATTGCCCATATTGTCGTGATAATAAAAAAAACGTCTATTACCAGGCGCTAGTATAAAAATTATGCCTATGTCACTTTCCAAACCGAGACGTTTCTGATGATATGCCATACGTCAAAATCCGTCAAGCCGCTTGGGCTGTAGCGCGTTCCAAAGAAATGGCCATACATACAAACATACATACTTACATACGCTCAAGAAACATTACGAAAAATATTTACGAGGAGCTAACATCCAAAAACGTGCTTTTTTGTTAAGTTACTTAGATAATAGTACGGAACCCTTGACGACCCGTTCCGACTCACACTTCGCAGGTTTTTATTCTAGAAATTCATTTACTTTGTAGGGTCCAGTAAACATTCTTTCAATAGTCATTTAATACATCTAGAACATTTTACCTTCCTTCTTCCCATTCCTAGTTAACGCCAGTTTAATGGTGGTGGGAGCGGTGGGCGGTGGCGCAGGCGCTCGTCTCCGCACCACCAGGGACACCGTGGCTCCAGAATCCCGCAGGACTTGCACTGCCCTCGCGTACTCCACATTCTCCAGGGGGACTCCGTTTACAGAGACTATCCTGTCGTTTACTCTGGAAGAGAAGATTAATATGATATGTTTATATGAAGGTTCTACGTACTACGTAAGTACATATAAAAAATAGACCCTTTTCCCCTGGGTCAGCCAGTGCTTATAACTCCGATTGTACAGAAATCGGTTAACTATATGGATTTTTCATGTCTCATGAGGTCTTAATGTAATTATCTAAATGAAATGCGTAGATACCTTAGGTAACATTTGCGTATAAAATCATATATTGGGCAATCAATTTAATATTTACCTTTATATACGTTTAATCCACGTTACCCAACTCTCAAAAAACGCATATCGTGAGCAACAGTTAGATATTAAAATGTATCAATTACGCGATGACATTAGTCTAAAAGCATACAATACTCTGGAAACTAATCCTAATGACTTCCAGCAGACATTACTTTACGCTTGACCGTACACACTGCCTAATATTAACTACTTTATCAACCACACTCACAATCCCTACACATGTTTAATACTCACTGTAGCTTGTCCTCCGCTGGCCCACCTCTCAACACATCAGACACCGCTATCGAGGGGTCCCCGCTCGCAAAGTGGGGGTTGTCCCGACCCCCCGAGACAGCGATGCCGAACCCGTACCCAGGAACCCGATTGAGACGCACTCTATGAGTCTCCCAACCGGCGCTTCTTTCTGCCGTCTGGAAAGGAAAGAGAATTAACGTTAGATTATATTGTCCAGAGTAAACATGTTTACATGACATCTTTAATTTCCCTTGAGTGTAACACACATACAAATAGGTAAATACGCTCAAATGATGAAATGATGCACACTGGCGGAAATTCATGTAAATTCAAGTTCTTATCTTCTATGACACGGCAGATTTTGGAAATGGGAACCAAATCTAACCAAACCAAATCAAATTCTTTTAAAGCCAACATACATACAATCACACAAAAAACCTAAAGTATGCATTTAATTCTTCAGTCAATCACGAATCAAATCTGGAATGTCTTTCTATGCGTTGATAAGGGTTAAGATAAATGTTCACTCGAAGTTAAAATTTTAAAATTCTGATTAAAATAAATGATCTAATTTTAATTACAATCCAAAGAAAATTTATAATTCTACTTAAATTACTACATAAAGTTCCATTTTTACTTTACTTTTAGTCTTTAGGTTCAAGCCAATGCCTGTTTTGGATGTAGAATTCATGAAACATGATGAAACCTAACTACAACTGAAACATTAATGTTAGACCATTCCTACAATTTGACAATAGCTATAGCTAATTAATCGACCTTTAATAACTCTTCATTGCTCAGATCTCTCTTCAGATAAATCAATTAATCAATAGTGACTTCGCCATATTTATCACAAACCTTTCGATCATAAGCAAAGATATAAGCCACGCCGACCTCGATACGTCATAAGAAATAAAGAAGAGCTGCTGTTACGCAAGAAACCCTTTGTCACAGATGGCTTTAAGTTCCAATCCTATTACACGAATGAGTGCGTATGAGGATAGGTTTTATTTATGGAAAAAACGCAACTTACGAAGAAAATACAGTATTATTTTTATGTAAATTTAAATATAAATTAAGCAGTGTGAGTTTAATTCTTTGGCATTGTGCTGAGAAAAATCATAGTTTAAGTTCGTTTGTTTTATGTTTGTGTTATAGTAAAACGTAGTAAATTAAAGTAGGTTTCATTTAATAAATATAACAATCTACCAAAAGACAAAAAGATGTATGTGTGCTATTTACACACGGTAGATGTGAAACTTAATAACAAATTATTAATAATAAAAAAAAATGAGCATAAGTAGTAAGCTTATGTTTTTTTTAAAATCGATAAAGTAATCCATGTTGGAATTTCTTATTTTGCATTTACCTACCAAACTTGAGTTCTCATACAAGTTACGATGTAAAATCGTTAGCGTAATTCAGGAAAAGGGTAGTTGTAAAAGAGGAAGTATTGTGAAAGAGGTGCTAACTATATAAAGCTATATTCATTTTATATAGCAAGAAATATATTATCTGAGTAGTTAACAGGTTAGACGTCGTAAATATGTAAGTAAAACGACTCGCAAATATACAGTATAATATTACTTCTAAAAATCATAAGTGTATGCATGTAATTAATTATACATCTCGTAAATGTTAGTTACCACCACAGCGACCATCTTTGCAACAGACGGTCAATAAATTAAAACGATAATAATAAACCGTGTAACGTTTTATTAAGTTTACGTCTATGTCAGGTAACTAGATGATTGTGTTTGCGACAATTTATTAACAAAAATGTTCAGTATTTACCTACAAATGATAAGTTTGAATTTGACATTTTTGCCATAAAAAATATATGTATAAATGTATATTTAATAGTAAATCTTCGTAACTAAAGTTGCACCTACAAACTAAAGTCAATTACTACGAAAGTTATGAAATTGTTTTCAATCTTTTTGAGTGAAAATCAAATGTAAATATTGGGTAACTTTTCTATGATTTCTCTGGCATGTGTAAAAGCGAAAACTTGTACAAACAACATAACTTAGACGATCTAAGAGCTCTATAAAAGGAACCGTGATCCGAAGGCCGAAGCGTTTGCAAATGAAAGTTGTCAATGGCCATAAACAACGGAGATCGCTTTCCTGTCATTGCGTATTTCTACATGGGTGTAAGATGTACGACCATACACATCGATAAATTACATCAAGGTTATTTAACGCGTTTATTATGCTTAGAATATCACTAAGGAAGTGAAGATCCCTAGTGTGAATTGGAGACATCATTCTAATGTATACTGATATTATAAAGCAGGATAGTTTGTTTGTATGTCTATATAGTCTTAAGAACTACTGCCTTAAATTGAAAAAAAATATTTTTGTGTTGAATAGTCCATTTATATCGAGTAAGGGTAACATAACATTGTGTTTGTTTGTTATTTTTCTAATGTACTAGCAGGTGAAACAGCAGGGCACTGCTAGTGAAACAATTAAACAGCCTCACTACCATGAACGGTAAAAAAATCATTAGTCGTTATATTCAATTTATTTCTGAGCTACTCCTAAACGATGAATATGTATAAGCATGTTCGAATAGATCATGGATTTTAACTAAAGATCATGGATTTTAACAGAAAATTACAGATGCATTGCTAATTTCCAGGACTAAGTTGGTCGCCCCGTATGTAAGTGTATATTCATCTGGAGACCTTTATAATAAAGTTGTTAGACGATGAAAACCATAGAGATCTACACGGCTTTAGGTTTTCTATAAAATACATGCCTCTCATCACTTGCATAAAAACTTGATTCACATAAATCACTTAGTTCAGTTTTCTTATAAGTATAGTGATGAGCTAACTGCCTTGCACAGATTAAACATTCATGTTTGAAAGGAAATGAAACTTACTAGATTTCCCTTTCAATTCCTTTTAATTACTCTTTTGAACGTTAGATTTTTAATTTAAAAAACAGAGTCGTCGGTCCTATTTAAAGTTATTGTATTTGTCGGGATCTATACAAGATGCATTGGCTAATACACTTTATTCTGTTGCAATGTGAACCATATAAGGATAGGGTGATTTCTGATTAAGACATAAAATAAGCGTTTAAGATCTAAGTTTGTATACATCATCATGGTGCCCTGTACATACCCAAGTATATTAATACTATGCGCATTAACTCATGTATCGTATTAAAAATTTAAAATGTGAAGCTCCTTGGGTTTGTAGAATATTAGAATTGTGAGGTATCCTAACGATATAATAGCATTGAAATGCAATGTACCATTTATACGATTTTTGTGTAAATGATAAAATTTTGGACCTATATAAAATAAGTCCTACAAAGGTGCATGTGAAATATACCAATGATTCTTGAAAATTTAATTTTGACACATCTAAGGCAAATATTTTGATACCTATAATATATATCTGCCTATAAATAATAGGTACAATCTTCCACGCTAACAGAGATTTCATGTATAGATCAAATAGAATGAAGCAAAATATGAACGTAGGGTGCTAATATCTTCAAAATTTTATATGCAATTAAAAACCTTTTAATCTTTAGATGATTCAATTGATAAATCTAGACTATGTGGATCGGCTGCGGATAAACCAAAAAATCCACGGGTACCTAAAGCAATTGAATGGGCGCAGGAGACTCGTTTAAAATCATTACAACATAACAAAACGTCTGTTTAACTACAACACAATAAGCCCACAAACGAACACTTCATAGTAACATTTGAATACCTGTTCGTGAGATTGATTGAATATTGACGCTGTGGACGGCATAAATACTAATGACGGGATTACGGTGTTGGATTCAAGGAACTCTCAAGGCCTGCTTCAAGTGTGTGTTGAATGCCAATGATCAAGAATTATACAAACGGTGGTTTGGATTTATGGACACCGAATCTAGACTCTGAGATGAGTAAGTTTTTTGGAATTGAAAGCATAGCATGGGGAGGGCATATAAGGCCCAGGGCCTTGGGCGGAATACTTTGAGGGAAGGCAAAACTTTAGGTTCCTTTTTTCGAAACTTATGTTGCGCTCCCAGGCGGCAGAATATTTAGGTTTTGCGAGCTTTTTTATCTATTTAGATTTTGTCTTTCTTATTCGCTCACCAAAATTTTATAAATGGGTGGATGGCGAATTTAACTTCGTCTCTGGGCGACATAAACTACGCTACTGGTAAAAAATGGGTTTTTATGACATAGAAATAGTAAACTGTTACTCGTGGACTTCTGTAATCAACCCCCGATAAGAATAGGAGGTAATAATTAATAATAAAATATAATAATAGCCTTACTGAGGTCTCCCACAGATGGGTTGCTAGCCCTGAGGACTATGTTGAAACGTCCTGTTTACGTATATATCTAGTACCAAAACACATCAATGTTCAACACTGTTATTGTAAGTCAGATACAGAAGTGGCGGTACACCTCATCGGTATCTTTTCAATAACGATACGCCACCTTTGAAGTTTTATAGATAATAAAAGAAATTTATTTACCTTATAACTTCAATCAAATGTATATATTTGATCGAAGCCTTATAACCTATTATTAACTTATTTAAGTCTTTATCAGTAGTAGTAGTATCTTAAATGAGGATGCATGCAATAAGTAAAGAAGTAATGTGCACGATTTAAGTTGACAAATATACTTGCATGCATATTAATGTCCTCATTCCATCACATGATCTATTTTCAAATGGAATCGATTCAGGTCAGAATTTTGTCGGTGATACTTTGCAAACCATAGAAATTCAACACCTCACTGATATTATAAAGTAGAAATTCGAGTTGTGAAAAATATTATGCCCACAAGATTGATGTGATGCTTCCAAGTGTACGGGTGTCGTAATGTCCAAATCAAATCGGTTCATGGTATGGATGGTTTTATGGAAATAAGCAATTGTGCAATTTGTTTATCAATTTCCATATTGAACGTTTGCGACTGGTTATTTAACCGTCGATTCAATTAGGTAAATAAAATTAATTTAGGGGACATTGCATACATGAGAAATCTCACGGATTCGCATATTTCGTATATATCGTTTTTAAATAATAAAGTAATAAATAAATATCAACTATAAGTAAATAAATATAAACTATAAGTAAATATCAACAAAATGCACGTTTAAGATATGATGAATTAAACCTCTGGACACTAATAATACTATCTAACCTAAAGACAAAAACAAAAAGGAGCAAAAAATGTGTGTCAAACCCTAAATAAAATTTGATGATTTTTTATCAGCATGCCTTGAAATCGAACCTGGATTTTTCTGCAAATCAGATCAACATAGTGACATGAGGGTCATAAATAACATTTCAGTTATACAAATAATTAAATTACTTATGTTTACTCATACTGGCCTTGCTCCATTGAAACTCGTTCTGTTGAGGACAAAGGCGGTAAGAAAATTGGATTAAGTATGCATGTACAACTGCCTAATCCCTCTGTGTTCCTGAATTCCATTCCATTTCGAGATGTTTACGATTACAGATATGACATTAAGGCATTATTCACAGATTATTATGTAATTAAATACGACGATGTATTCTTTCGATATATTTCAAAATCTTGTATGTTCGTGCAAGATAGGAGACAACATAAAAAATCTCCATAGAGGATGTTTTTTGCTGACCCATTTTGAGATCTGTTTTATTCTAGATATTATTTCTGACCTTAGGTCTAGGAGGATGGGAGCTCTAGTATATTGTGCTCTAGTTGTTGTCTCAGAGAAGCAAAAATCAGTCGGCCTTTGATCGTATAAGCATGTTAATTTATAGAAAATGCAGTAACTCTCAAACGCGAATTTCCCGATTTTTTCTATTAATAAATGTCGAATAAACGTTTTCTCACTCTTTTAAACCAAAAAGAGAACTTAGATTCTCATATATTTCCTAATAGTGTTTAATATAATTATAATTTTAAGGAAACAATTTATCATATTATGCCTCTTTGTTGCCTTCGATAAATGCAGTGATAACTCACATTACCAGCCGGAGCAATCACGATCATAATCATTGAGACAACGGCTAAGGCTGTGTTGTAGGCCAACTGGTACTCTAGAACTCTGTAGTATAGTAAAAGTATAGGCTTACTATCATAATACATAATACATATAATATATACCTAAGTCATATTCATACATTTCTTAATAAATTGATTTACCTACAACTTATTTGATTTACACTTCTTTTTCTTTTCTCTGTGCGGATAGAGGTTATCTACATCGGTTGATGTTGCATCAAAGGACCGCGATTTGACACGGAACAAAAACTCAAATCTTCCCGAATATATGTTATTTTGATTGCGATCTTGCATACCACAAAATATGCAAGAATAAAAGCAAAATTATAATTTAAAGACTTTCAATTTTTTTTCAGAACTTTATGAAGAAATTTCAGTATATCGCACGGTGAGAACGAAAGTTACCAAAGTCAAAATTTTTGGAATATGTGTTAAATTCTAGAAGTATGAGGAGCAGTTCAAAACGTATTTTATCGGGTACTCAGCTAATAAATTAAAAAGTGTGGACAAAGTGCCAGAAAAACACCAACATAAATGTTATGCACCTTTCAAAATCGACCCTTTACGAATTCCCCTAAAACGCGTTTTGTTTCAAAAATTGCAAATTTCGCATAAGGTCTCTTTTATTCTCACCGGACGATTTACCGTTGAAGCAAATGATTAATGATTAATTCTCAAACAGGCATTTCTTCGAAAAGTTCTCAACAAAATGTCATACCAAATATAACTAACTTTATTCAATGAATTCCCGTTACATGAAAAACAATCGTATACAATTGTAACGGAGACAAGGTCCTGAATGAATGGGGTTTTTGGAGCGTGATGCAACTCTTCCGGACTGGTCTGGCCACACCGGTTAATGTGACATGTACTATTTATAATGTGTACATTGAATGTTACAACCATTGAGAAAACTATTCAAAACTTCCAAAGCATGGCCACATTGGTAAATGAAAGATTTATATTATACAACCCAATAAACTTATTACTTATTTTATTTATAATTTTGAAGTAACAAACGAGCGTGGCTATGGTGTGGTGATCAGGGCCGTCTAGACTATGTTGGGGCCCTGGGCACACAAGAATTTGGGGCCCTTTTAGAATGAAAAAAAATCAAAAAATTTAGTCGGCAAATTAAAAAAAACGATACTATCTAACCAAAACAAAACCGACAATGCCTAACTTGACGACCGTAAAAAAAAACGACAATATCTAACTTGGTTGCCAAATCTTGTTTTGACGCGCCCCAAATCTTTTTGAGAGAAATAGTCGGTCCTTCGGGGCCCTATGAGGATAGGGGCCCCGGGCACTGGCCCCGTGTGCCCTTATGGTAAAGATGGTATTAGTGGTGATGACATACTTATCCGAAACGTATAGGAAGCGAGCATGCAGTGCCGCCCATGGACATCTGTAAGCAACTTCATTTAGAACAGGGATTCTATCTGAAGTCCATCACAGATGCGTTACTAAGGCCTCCCGAGGACTAAGTTCGTCGCCTCATATATAAATGAGCCGGTAACCACATCCTTTCAGCAAAATGCGAAAATGCTTCACGCTAGAAATAAATGTGGGGGTGGTACCTCCCCGGTCGAACTACACTGGTTGTGATAAAACCTAAGAAAGATGTAGAGTAATAGCAAATTGCTTAATTTGATTTATTGATGCAATAAAAAACATTACTTTTGTGTATAATAACGGCTAACCGCAGGATACAAAAGGATCTTGTCACATGTAAGTACTAGGAGTGTAGCATAGCGGAGCGGTGTGACCGCGTGGGAAAATAGAAACTCCTTCCAACAAGTGCCACAATAGGTCATCTAGAAGGCTTGTGATTGCAAACGCATTGCGTACTTGATTTATGTACTGTAAATGTATTAAAATTAAGTATCAAACATTATACGTTGGCATCATCTTCAAAAATATGTTTAAAGGAAACACAAAAGGTCTTAAAAATTAATTAAAAATAATTAACCATAACCCTATCGTAAAAAATGTCAAAGTCAATATTTTTAAAACAAAATAAATACCTACCCAAGTTTACAAATAAAAAAAGTGCAGTATACCACATAAAAAATTAGGCAGTTTAAGTTATTATTATTTTAAATGTTTTACGGCTTTCGCATCGCGCCTTTAAATCTAACTTTATTAATTCGCAACCATCTTCTTTTTTCAAGGTGTCTAAGGTACAGACAATACACAAACAGAAGTTATCGTTGTTTTTAGTAGTCTATGGTTGATCATTTTTATTTTTTAAAGGTTAGACAAATGTTAGGTATTTATCATACTGCATATTATTAAGCGTTGAGTATTTATGTAAATTTAAGTAGATAAATATAGAAATACAATTGCTATAGGTAATTATATCTTGCTTCAATATAGAACGTTTTCGAGGAATGCGGATTTTTGTTCGTACTCAATAATGCGCGAGTGAGAATACAAACAAAATTCGCCATTTTGGATCGATTCTTTATTGAATCAGGAATAATTATGCATTCACAAGGACTTTAAAGGCCGAAAGGTGAATAAGCTCGTTGATATCTGATACGTAAGTAATATCGCGAACCGGACAAGCGGACAAGAGCGGTTAATTGAAATGCTAAGTATTGCTAAGTTATGATCGCAATTGCAACAGATAATAAACAATTTTAATTTAAGCCTTTGTATGTATTTTATATTTAGTGTGTACCTATTTGAAATTATATACAAATAAAAATAATATATTTTTATCAGTGATATCGAAATTTTTGTCACATTTATTTAGCGCAAACAAAATCAATTTTTTTTTGCCAAAGTCAATTTATATTGATAAGAACCTAAACGTATTGGAAGAATATTTCTGACACAAAAAAGCTTTACGTTAGATTTCCGTTTCACACGTAGACGAGAATACAAAGATCCACACATAAGGCAAAAATAAATCATAATACCGAACCCTAAACCGAATATATTGCATGTAGGTGTTGCCTCTTGCGGAAACCCTTAATACATAAGCAAATAAAATCATCACGTTTTTATTGCAATGCGGCACACACGTGTCCAAATGTGGGCGATGCAACATTCAGTTTATTTCCATGTTACACCCACAATACATATCTATGTTTATTTATACTTATTTAAAACAATACTGGTGTTCGTATGACATTAATTTGATTTTCGAACGTTACATAACTGTGAACATCCGAGAAAGCTAAAATATGTATAGCGTTTAAGAGTAGGGTTGCCAACCGTACTATAATATAATAGTATTGTACTGTATTTTGGGTCCGTGTACTATATACTATTGAACAAAAAACGCATATATACTATATTTTCGACACCAAAATGTAACAAATAAATCCATCAGTTCCAAATCCATATTTTACGGGCGAGTCTTTACATTAATTTTAAAACAAGCATGTCACTGCAAAAATATAAGCACAAGCAGTATAGATGTATTAAAATAATTATATTTTTTGTCTTCATGTTATGTTTTGTTCATATAAAGCTTTATATGTGTACTTTATTTTCATAGCTTATTTTGAAAAATACTGTATTTCGTTGGCAAAACATTGGTAACCCTAGTTGTAAGGTACTTTGTACCGACAATCCAACTTATTAATATCAGTCCTCTGAGGTAGCGTCGAATCTGTGATTCACTTTTACATTGTTCAAATTAGTTTCAGAACAGATACAAGTGTGGTTTACCATTTACCTTCCGAAGTTCCGGAGATAATTTAAATCGATAAAGATTCTAATAAATTAATTTTCTGTCTCATTCTCCATTGTGTGAAAGCGAGGAGTGTGTGCAATACATAACATATTGGATTTTTTAAATTATCTGTGAACAATTTCGGCAGAACGTAATTTGACATAACTGTCAAATCTAATATTTTTTTTACTGTAGACTTAGGGGGCATTCACAGTTGGTCGGCCCGACAGTTTTTCCGTTTGCTTACTGACCAATCTTTATGTTAACCAAGAATCGAACAGACAAAAAAAATTGACCGTACATCTACGCGGTAAATACTAATATACTAATTTGTACCTATTGAAATACATATATTGTTTGGCCAAGCTTATACGTAAAGATAATACCTCTAGATTGAATTTATTATTATAGTAGCGTGCTTGTTAATTACAAGTGATATATACGAAATATTACAGTACACAGACCGCCAGTGTAACAACTTGCTATAAATAAGATAACTTATTTAAATGTATGACCTAAGTCCGTTGTAGGTAAAGCCTAGGTACTTAGTAACCGCAAGTTACCTTGTGTTAGATTACGATTTATGCAATAAACAGCTTATTCAGTTTTAGGTTGTATATTTTATACTATTACCACGGTAATAGTATCATATCCCGTAGAAATTAAATTTTATTTATTCATGCTTATACGAGGCAGGTAGGATTCTAGTCCCATCCACATCTAGGGTTGATTAGATATATTCAACGGTAACAGTGACTCACTATAACGTTGACTGTGTTATCATATTTGTACCTTTATTTTCTTTTATATATTTATTTTGGCATAACAAATTGTGAGATAGAATGTAAATAAACAGACAAACTAACTATCGTTAGGTTGGATGTGGTATCAATTATCGCTCTCGATGTCTATAATAAACATGCCGTCTCCATGATTGCAAGTGACTACTGCTGCTCATGGACTCCCTTAGGCTCATGGCTTTTAACTCTAATAGGATTTGAGATCTCACTGAGGTCGGTAAAAGTAACTTTACTAAATATATTTTTTTAATTTAAATGTTAAGGTTAATATGTATAGTGCATTAGTACGGAATACCTTTACAATGACATTTAGAAGGTCGTCTTGTAAGCCAGAAGACTTATAAAAGTACATAGTAAATCACTGAAGAAATATACCTGTACACGATATGTATAGCTAGGAACTGTATTTAAAATTGAGTACAGATAATGTATTATTGATAAAAAAATCTATGATTCATTTATCTTGGATTAACCTTGTTTGTTAAGCCTTATTATAAAACTAAACTGCAATAATTTGCTTAAATCCCCCCTTTGTTACCAATGTTTGATACAATAGGCTACGTGGTAATTGTTAAGATGTTAATTCTCGCTTCTTAAAAACATAAATTCTATTCTAATATAAATTTATGTCTGTCTACCACCTTATTTGTACTGGAGGGAAGCGCAATCTTTTAGGCAGCAACAAGAGAGGTGACAGCGATATTGCAGTGGAAACTACCACCTGAGATATTCTACCAACCATCTCAAAAGGTAATAAAAATAAATACAAATAACAGAGAAATTACACGGAAATAATCATAATGCAAAGTATCTCATTCTAGTACGCTCAACATGTGCGCCAACCTTAATACTGAAAACCACAGACTGATTATAGCAATAACGGATAATTCATACAAATTGTGAATCGATCTTCAATTGCCGGTAATTATCATGTAATATGATACAAGCATTGTATCACAGATTATATAATGTACCATAAACAATCGCCCACGGTTTAACATTTATGCAAGAACATCCTACATTTAGGTAATATTGAATAGTATAATCATTCAATCGCCTCAGATTTACAACAGGTAATGATGTAATAGGCCCTTATTTGGTAGTAGGAATATTAATAATCGTGATATGGTACATCTATGTATGGTGTAACTTTTGCGCATGTACTTACATATGTTTAATATCGATGTCACTAATTGTATAATAAAGTAAAATAGTCAAAAAGGTACACGCGGTCTTTTAGTGGTATTTGTTAAAAATATACACTGTAAACACTATATTTGAACTTAAGTCAGCCTAAATTTACAAAGGCCTGAAAAGTGCATTTGTTAATTGTTAATGTTAATATGAGCTATACCTAGCGTAGATAATATTAAATTGGATTTACAAATTAATTTACAAAAATGAAGTCAATTTTTTTACGTAAATATTTGTTAAATTAATTAGTTAATGTTTTGTAACTTTCAACCTAATAAATGATTTTAATTACAAAAAAATATTTTTTGAGGATGTTTTACCCTTCTACGTTAAAGCTACTGAAGGGATTTAGATAAAATTTGACACAAATGTGGTTTATGATTATGATTAACACTTAGGACACTTTTTATTGTGGTAAACGTAACTACGTAACGTAACTAAATAAGGCATTAAGTTTGCCCTATTGTAACTATTATTTTTAAGAGGTGCAATAATTAAATACATAAAATAAAAATTAAACGTGACCAAAGCGGTTAAAATCGCGGGAAAAGCTATATGACAATTCGCCAAAAAACTAAAGCACAAATAGAAAACAATTAGATATAATAGAAAGAAAGAAACATAAACGCCACATAATGTCTCTTTATTATAAGGCATACAACTAACATTCTGATACTATACAAACCTACTTTCATAATGGTAATAGTAGTTTCTAAAGAGATGTTAACTAATTCAACAATGTTACGAATGACTAGGTAATTGCTGCATGCACAGCCTCCAATGAGATGCGCATTCTTATGTGATTAGGTTTAAACATTCATTAATTCGATCTACAAGATTAACGCTAACTTATGTAGGTTCTTGAACTGTTAATCGCTTTTTTGTTTCAAATTCGCTTTCTTTGCACGTAATTACCGAGTTGTGTGTAAAAATTAATGAAAATTATAGCTTTATTCCAGATAGCCGAGCGTAAGTTCGTTATTCTGCTGACCATTGCATTTTTTGTACAAGACGAGAGATTGCCGAGAGACTAACAAATTTTATGAAATAATGTAATTAGAGTTCTATCAATCCGAAATAAATATATACTATAATAATATTGTAAAGCTGAAGATTTTCTTTGTTTGGTTGATCGCGTTAATCTCGGAACTATTCATTCGAATTGAAAAAATACTTTTGTGTTTAGGTAATGTTTCCATTCATTAAGCAAAGATATAGGCTATATAACATTACACTGTTTGTTTGTTTTTTTTTTGTCATGTAGGTGAAACCGCAGGGCACAGCTAGATCGAAATAATCAACCTTATGAGGAACAAACTCTGGTTTGTAGTTCATTTTATAAGTAGTTATAGATATTTACGAATTAAACATCGCGTCGGCAGCTTTATAGACACTTATACAAAACTTTTAATTTCAAGGAAATGATCAATCAAGGATCTTAAATCGGTTGAAATTTTATTTCAGTTTGGTGTAGGTAGTTTATGTTCAAAATTATCTCCGGGTATCCCATGGAGCTTCAGAGAGCAACGCGTGCTCGCATGCAATATCGCATTTACCAAGTTTAAATATTGTCATCTGATTATAGTGTCCACGATAAAATGATGAATCTAGTGGCAATCGAAATTAAACTTTCATTTTTAAACAGTAAAAGAAGTAAAAATAATAATTATTAGACTTAGTGTAACTCTTTATTTTGGGTTGTTATATTTACCCAAAATATTTTTTTCCTTTTCATTGAAATACAAATCGGTTCTTAAAAAAAATATGTTAGGCATACGTAAAATGAGGATTTAGATAAAAAAACATGGGTATTAAACATTGTTAAATTAGACTTAAATTTTACGAAAAGAAACATCAGCTACAAAAATGTAAATTTCATAGGTAATCTGGGCTAATACTCCCAGTTTAAGACTCTACATCTTAACACTTTACTATGATACCTTATATCTTTGAGTGTGGTAATTAGACTCTGAGCTTTGACATTTGCAACTGGATTGTAAATACCAAAGCGAAAGCCAGGCCGATAGCCATAAATATAGCGCAATTAGGCTGTGTTTTTGACTACTAATTGTTATGTTAATAGCACCTAATCTAGATCTAATTGTCATGCAAATAGGCTGGGCGTAATTGTGACCATTTGACAAAAAGTCTACCCGTGAGTAAATCCCTGCTTGCGTAGATATTTCGTAAAAAATAAAGATACTTAATTAATGTATAGTAATGTCTCCTTTCCTTGAAAAAAATTCATGGACCACTTCGGGTGCTTCCCGGGACTACATGTCGAGTACGGATCTATTTATCATCGTAAGGATTTTTATGCTATAAAATGACTAACACAAACATTTTTATCAATGGAGAATTTTATACTAAATGCAATTTTTTTAGGTCTCTTATGCCGTGCGATATGTAACTATAGATATTATAGACTTAACCCAGCCTACACCGAAGCCTAACAACAGTTCTTACATTTCAAGTAATTGTTACATAATTATAACAGCGAAATGAACTGAATTGTCTTATTTCGAAAATTTGTTACTTTACAATTCATTACACTATATTTTAATACCATTTATTCATTGTTTTTAGTATACGGCATTATTAAATTAGCTACTATTTGATTAAGCGGACAGGATTCCGGGCTTATTTTGTTTTAGTTCGATGCCTATTCATAAAGATATCTAAGATAAGATAAATATCTAGATAAGATAATATGAAGAGAATGAATTTATGTTCATATTTCAGAGTGCACGATAGCAATGCCACAGGGCATCCAAATGAGTATAAAACTTACTAGATGGTGCAGCCTGGAACAGTTTACAGTTAATTAAATTTGCATACGTTACATTTTATATGGTTCTTTATTTACAAACGTTACGGTGCATGGAAATGGCTAGTTATATTTACTTCTTTTTAGGAACGCTACTAAGTGTAAACTTTTATTTTTAAGTTTAAAACTTGTTTAAATAATGCGCCTAAAATGGCTTCATATTTTAAAAAAATGCAAAAAAAAATATTGATAACAATAAAGATCGGAATGATTTGTTTTTTTTTTTTTTAATTTAGACTTGTCTATTGGCAGCCTATTTATTAATTTGTCTATTACCACATCCGGCCATTGACAAGATAAAATCGGGGCGTCTTCAAGGCGCTAAAATCAAACATGCATTGACTTGTCAATATATTAACAGGAATAAAAACATAATGGCGTTACTTTCCGGTGACTCATATGAAATAACATACAACCTTTTTCTGTGACTTCTATTTTAAAATAAACAAATTTTTGATTTATATTCGAACCTATTATTTTTGTGTTACAGACAATATACCTGAATCATAAATCATAGAATATAAAGTTCCATGAAGCTATTACTACTAAGCTATTATATTAGTACTAAGTAGTTTTTAATTGGAATAGACTTTTCATAAAATGTAGTTAATGCGCGAAATCGCGGTCAGTGTGTTTATGGTACAATATAAGTCTTGAAGACTAGTAAATGTTCTACGTTTTCTTTTCCGTTAGGTACTGAAATATCAAATTAGGATACGGTTCATCTGACAGTAATAGGCAACTGTCATCAATGAACATTTATAATAATTCTAGATACAATATAGATTAGGTAGTTCTACCTGAGCTCGGCCACAGGTGTGTTGGTACCTGTCAGGATTACTATGGGACGTTTCTTTTCTCTCTGTCATCATACATCCTATTGAGTATTTAGTAGCAAAAACTTTGCATTAATTCCATTCTTAATACGTCATGTCAGACACATGACATATTTAGTATGCAACTTTGTACATATTAAAATAATTGAGCGGCATCCGGGCAAAAAATATTTCAAGGTCGCAAGTATTCATTACTTGGTTGATTTGATACAAATTGGCAAGGTGTATCTATTGGTTTAAGCAAAAAAATAATCAAGTGCCTAAATTAACGACTGTTGTTTTGGCAGTATGTTATGACATTATATTACAGTGTTACCATATTACATGTAATAGACCATTTCAAAGAAAAGTATATTTCTCTCATTATAATACTATCTAAAATGTATTTAAATGTATTTCCCCAGTCTATAGGGACGCTAAGGACCTTAAAGGCTGAATCTATTTTAACGAGACGAAACGATAAACGACATTGAAAGGTCATTATTACTCGAAATAATTATCATGAACTCATCAATGCCCTACTTCGAGCACGGAGTCGCCACGTTTGCCAAGTGGAGATTAGTAGACTTGACACACTCTTGAGGACATAATGGAATACTCGCAGGTAACAACTTATAATTAATTTCTAATACAAAATAATTTGGTAAAATAAGGTAATGACAATCCTGGACCATCCTAAAAATGACAGCCCTGAGATTTGATCCTAGAAGCTACAGTGCCGACGAACGAATGTGTTTACCTACTATAACAATGGGTGATTCCCGTAGTAAAAATTAAAAAAAAAAACGTAAACATAAATCAAAATGTTGTCGTGTAAAAACATAATAGAATTATACATACTCTTAATTTCTCAAATCCAAAATTATCCAGTTTCATCGTATAAAAGTTCATTTGGCACAAAAAATATTTCTCAGTATATAACTCAAAACTTCACAGCACTATGTGTTCATTTTTAAAAATAAATCACAATAATTCACGTTAATTTAAATAGAACAAATTTTGTACACGCACATATACTACTGACTTTTTATTGTAATGGAATGCTATTAGAATATTAAATTAAACACTTACGAACGTATTTTAAATATTCAAATACTATGCCAAAGGCTCTATCGTAGGCGTCCACCGATGACGCCGCCTCGCGCCATATGAGAATATAGAACCTCGAAGGCATTAAACATTTTACAAGACCGAGTTCAAACTGCTTTGGATCGTATTAATTTCTCAAAGGAACACGGTTTCTTAAACTAGTCGGTTATTGCGTACGAGACTCAAATGACCGTTCTGTTTACCTAGAAGTTAGCGGATGGTAAACATGCCCTAAAACATTCCGTACCGTTTCGGTGAACATGTGAATGTACCATAACAACGAGGCTATTGATAAAACTCACGCATAAATTTACTACACAAGTAAACATAGCCGTACCTTCAAACTATTTCCCCGCATCATCCAAGGCTTGCCAAGGGTGTGGATTAAATAATAAACATCGACGTTAAACCGGATCTAAGGTAATTGAATATAGCTATTGAAGCTTTTGTTTAGCATCGCTCAGATCGGGGCAAAGAGGTAGATAAGAAAGCAATAAGTATGATAGATCAATTTGATAGTCCGTTGATGAAATTGCCCAATATTGTACCCTTGAGAGGCCTCAAAGAATTACAAGCAGGACATCGATGGATAAAGTATTTTAATATTATAAACTGTACTTATATTAAACATAATTTATAAATTCATACTCATAAATAGTCAACCTATTATTGCCTTATAC
>DWNE01002372.1:0-19056 GCA_018249875.1 Cecropterus toxeus | reverse complement strand
AAACGCAAGAACTACTTCACGATAGAAATAGGTGTGGCGGCGGTGGTACTTTCCCGGTCGAACTACATTGATTCTACCACCTGGCAATATTGTAAAGTATAGTTTTAAAATAGTCTGTACATTGCTATTACCAAGGTTTGGTTTGAGATCAATTACACGTGCATTGAAATACAAACGCCTCATGTATTAACAAATATGAGGCCTCTGTATTTAATTATTCTTGCTCCTTGCTCCTTCTATTCTATTAACATGGCTAAAAATGTCAAGAAAATAATCAAAATTAGATATAATTATAATAAGTAATATATTTAGCTTATGAAAAGATGGCTACTCTACTAAGATCATATGTTATGAGGTGGATTACAGTTGTATCAATAACACAAATGTCTCATATATACCTCATTTTGCTATGAACACAAAAGTGGCTAGTAAATTATATCACCAATGCTATTATAATTATAACAAGTGGTTTCTTTAGTTTGTGACAAGATGGCTTCTATACTAAGATGATATTTGTTATGAGGTCGATTACAGTTGTATCAGGGCCACAAATGTCTCATGTATGCCCCATTTGCTATGAACACAAAAGTGACAAGTAAATAATATCAGCAATGCTTTTATAATTATAACAGGGCCCATTTACCCTTCCGACCATTGGTTGTCATATCCGGAGGCTCTGTCAAAAATTAGAACGTGGGTGAGGTTTATATGAGCCGGTTTCTACCAAAGGAGGTACCGGGTACTGGAGGTGGGCGGAGAGAAAAAGGAAGGAGTAAATATTTATCAGAAATCTTTATTCTCAGAATTCCTCTCCTAGTTTCGGTATATTCTACTCAATTAGTTTATTTCTGCCTAATAACTGCTGTGTTAGGCTTTGCTGTGTTCTGGTCTAACGAGAGATTTACTCGTATTTTCATTAGATTGAAGTAGCAAACGATTATGCAGTCCAACTGATGGTAAGCGGCCACTGCGGTCCATAGGCATATGTAGCAACTTCATATAGAACATGGGTTCTATATGAAGTCGATAACAGATAGCTACTCTCGAGGACTGAGATGGTCGCCTTATATCTAAGTAAGCCGGCAATCACAAAGTACTGCTTCACGCTAGAAATAAGTGTGGGCTGGTACCTTCTCGGTCGAACTACACTGTTTTTAATACCTGGCATTTTCTAGTGTTTACGACGGCATCCGACCACACATGCTGCAGTCCTTCCTTGAGTCGCTTGGCTGAAAGGTTCGAGTTCCTTTTTAGTCCCTCTCACAACAGGCAGGGGATAGCCCGATTCTGGTCCCGGTACTGCACGAACTAGGTTTCTAACACCTACAAATATTATCGAGTGGCACAAAATTCAGTACCTACATGCCCAACATGCACAACCCTATATCTCCCCAAATAATTAGGGTTGTCAACTGGTGTCGACTTTATTGAAATACTTGCTGTTTGATTTAATTAAACATCGCCTTTGTAATTATGTTACGTGTGTTTTAATAAATTAATACGAATCCATTCGACTGCGAACAGAATTGAATCGTGTCTGTTTTCAATTAGTTTTATTGGTTTCCATTGATTTGTGCTTTAATAAAGAGCAGGAGATTACCGCAGATATAAAATATATTATTTAATAGGCTTCGGAAAATTGTATTTGAAATAACTATTGTCGTTACATGTTGCATTAACAATATTTCGGAATGTTTAAATAGTGTAGAATTTTCGTTAAATCCATTCAAATAGTATGATATATTTGACAAAATATCTAATAATAAACAGTGTTTTAAAAACACTTATAAGCCGTAGAAGCATATTGCAGGCCCATCATTACATGCGAAACGGGCGAAAACGTAAATGAAGAGTAACCACGTGTGGTCACCCATCCAGCTGAAGACCACAGTCAATGTTGCTTATCTTAATAGACCGGATATAATTTAGATAAGTCTTGAGGCTATATATTCGTATATTAACATACAATATAATTACGACGCTGTAATTAACATTAAATTAAAGCGATATTACGTTATAAATGAGATGGTTGATGTGTAGAGACGGGCATGAAACGCTTCGTAAGGGAAAAAGTTTCAAAGATCAAAAACGCTAAATATTGTTTTGCGGACGATAATCTGAAACTTCCTATATTATTCATAGCATAAATCTTTTATAAAAAAAAAAAAAAAACAGTTATTTAAAAGTACACAAAAGCACTCAAAAATAATTGTTTTTCACGTGATGGATGGAAAATAGCCGAAATCAACCCATCATTTAAACTTTATAAATTGCTCAAACGATGAAGGAAAACATGAAGAAACCGGTATACAGGAGTTCTCCATATTCTCAGAGGTGTGTATTTTACTCACGAAGCAGTATTTTGCGAATGTTATCAGACAAGACTTAGGTCACTGCTCTTACCATTAAGCAATGCAAGCCTTAAACTTTAAGCTTTATGCATTTGGACAGCTAAGTATAGGAGCAACCCTAAAATACTTCGATCCCCAGGGCTGTCAACTTCGACAATTTAGCACAACTTTGATAGTGACCACCGTGTCGCATAATGTATTTACTGCGACGAAATATTAATCTTCTCGTAACGAACCGGTGATAGTTTGGCGAGCGGCTGCCATAGATTATATTATGATGCAGAAAGGACGGTTCGTTAGTATCGGTATTTTTAGCTGTAAGAGTAAATAATACAATGTTTTGGTATTATAACTTTTACACATGCCACAACTACACTTGTGTCTAGCAATTCCTGTGGAAGAGGGTGGTTGCCAACTCATTTCTACATAAGGAGACTCTCTTAGTCTTCATGAGTTGTGTTGATTAGAGTAACCAAGTGGTTATCAGATTATTTTGTCGGCAAAATGTCACAAAATAAATAAACTAACTTAAATAATGTGTATGCTTATAAGTATATGGTTCAGCTAATTGTACAGTTTATATGATTTTTTTGTCAAATGTAAATATTATAATACCTTTATAATGTTTTCAGATATTCAATCAGTAGTTACCTGCAAAACAAAATTTGTGTTACTCAAATTGCCATAAAAATATCCTAGTTTTATTTTCTGATGCAAAGTTTGATTCATATTAGTGTGAAAAATGATGATAATATTTCAACGTTTAACATTTACGGTATTTTATAAACGAATACCTACTCAGTCACAAAAACATTTTAAGTATTCGAAGTATTATTTCGCGTTTTAACCGAACAATTTTACGTGAAAATTACATGACCGCTCTGTTACATTAATCTTTGTCAAAATAAAATGAACAACGCGGTATTCATTGCGAAAGTTGCTTATGTTTCGGAGTTTACTGCATCCTACATTCATTACGTAAAGCGTTATTAGCTATATAGTAATTTTATTACTTCTCCCAGAAGAGCGTAATTTTAATTTGGTTTCAAATTTTAACTAGGAAATTTGTCTTGATAATAAGTGGCCGCAGCCGCACGGACATTTGTAATCAATTCCAATTTAGATCAGTTTTTCTTTATAACATGAAGTAGCAAACGAGCATGCAGTCCACCTGATGGTAAGTAGTTACTGTCGCCCATGGACATCTGCAAGCAAATTCATATAGAACTGAGGTTCAATCTGAAGTCGATCACAGATGCGTCGCTCTATGATGGTCGCGTCATAAGTGAGCCGGCAACTACACCCTTCCACCGAAACGCTAGAACTGCTTCGCGCTTAGAATTAGGTGTTGCGGTGGTACTTCCCCGCTCGAACTACATTGGTTCTGCCAACTGTTCGGTGGCAGAACGTTCAACTCCTAAAGCACCATCTATTTGTGCTGATATCAAGTAGTGTTATGCAATGTTGTGTTCTGGTCTGAAGGGACAAGTAAGGAAGACATACTTATCCGACGAGTTCCAACTTAGTCCTCAGTCTTAATAATAAGCTTAGTTGCAATTGAAATGTTTGTGAACGCATTCGCCTGTGTGTTTATGTGTGCGTGTGTGTATGTGTGTGTGCGCGCGTGCGTGGGTGTGTGCGTGCGCGCACGTGCGCTTGTGTTTGTGTGTATATGTTTGTGAGTAAAATCGTATTTTCATAAGCCTGAGCATATCCGGCATTTTTGATAATCTATATAGTTAAATATTAATTAAAAATATTACATGTTTAATGCAACAAACAAATTTAATTTAAGTTATTACATATATGTAAAGTCATGTTGCTTAGAAAGTTAAACAAGTGTCTAGAAGTGGGTTCAAGTTTTGTATTAGCATTTCCGAGTTACTAAGTTATCGAAGATGTTTTGCAGGAGCCAATCTAAGTTGCGATGACAACAATTATAAGTTTTGCGAGCTTTTAAGCTTTTGTTTGGCACCTCACTTGTTAGGGGCTTGATCGTTTTATTCCTGGGTAGAGACGGTATTAAATTAAGGTAATTTAAGGAGTACCTTCAATTTTTAAAGCGTTTGGGTTAAGTTTTCGGCGTGAGATTTAAAGCAAGAAATTTAAGAAAAAGATTTATTTTAATTTTCTTTTTCTAATAATGCTCTTATAGGGCCCCTCAGTGTAATGTTTATTATGAAGGGATTTTTTATTTCAGTTGTTATACAGTTTAAATCATAGGTCGCCCCTCCGACCACATTGACCGATGACCTGAAGAAGACAGAGGGGAACCGTTGGATTCAGAAGGCATAGGACCGGTTGGAGTAGCGCCGTTTAGGGGAGGCCTATGTCCAGCAGTGGACCTCGAAAGGCTGATGGATGGATTAAAATTCGTCCAAAAAGTAAAGTAAAAATAAATTCCAGCTAGTTATTTACGTTTGTCGTTTGTTTATATAGTTCTCGTAGCAATGTAACTAAATACCGTTGAATCTTTGGCTCCCTTTGTATAAAAATGCAGTTTACATTTTTGACTATCATTACGTATAATTCTGTAATAAATGAGGGTGTTAAATTTTAAATCTGCATTGCAATTTCATAAAGTTTTGCAGACATTTTCCTATTTAACTTGCATAGACTTTACATTTAACTCATTAAAAACTTCTACACAAAGAAAACTTGAAACATCACCTTAAATAGTTCTTTTGAACTCAGTACTATTGTTTAATTAGAACTTAAATTATCGTTTATATTCAAATTTTGAGGCGAGTATTTTTTTAATAATATAGCAGTAACGAACATGCATGCAGTCTTGATTTTTAATTGCCACTGACGCCCACGAACGCGTAAAAAAATGTATTGATTTACCATATTTATATTTATGATTGTAGTCTTATATAATGGCGGAATGATTACAAATTTTATAAGTAACGGGTATGTATATATTCATTTTAATTTTATGATTATACTAGATTCCACTTCGGTTATGTCTATGGTAATGAGTATCCTATGTCGTAATCTAGCTCATAAATTATCTGTGTGCTATCAAAGGCTGCAATGCTACCAACGGTAGCCAACAATACCGGTGGACCTTGTATCCACTTAGGGAATTGCCCGGGTAAAGGGATTCGAGGCCCGCAGTCCTTACTCCTTGCGGCGACGCCACGCGAAGTACTACTATCAAAGTCAAATCTGTGTGCCAAATTTCAGCGAAATCCGACAAGTAATTTTGTGTGAAAGAATAACAAAAACAGATCTTAGAACTTTATTTATTATTATTAATATTTAGATGCAATTGCATATATAGTTGTATATAAAATATATCGCTAGTTAGATTTCTTCGACGCATACCAACCAAATTGATCCTTTTTAAGTCGGTCGGAAATCGACAGTTCACTTTTACACGACTGCAATATGACGGAATATGATAAAATCAAAAAAAATATATCAAAACACATTTACATTGTAATCGAAATATTTTATAGCATTAAAGCAAACAAATCCTTGCGTGGTCCTAAACCCTCACCGAACCACAAGCCAAAATATAATATACTTTTAAGTTTTCACTTTATTTCGCTCACCATAACATTTTTTCTAAAATCACTTTCTAGCGTAAACCCCAAAATCCCTTACTTCACTATTTTGAGTTGAATTCTAAAACCGCAGAACGAATTCCAAGTTACACTGGAATAACATCCCCCAAGGAATTACGTGTAGTTGCACTTCGAAAAGAAATGCACTTTCAAAGCGCAGGTGACAATCTCCGTATCATTTGTTCGGTAAAACTTTGACTTTAAGGGAATTCCTATACATAGTATTGTTCGGAGACTTGAAATTTTTTCTCTTTTTTTATGTTTTTTTCGAAGTTATGTATGTATTTTTAAATCTTAACGATGTGGCAAACGGACTACCAGAAGGTAGTAACTGTTGCTTGTGAATATTTGTAGCACCAGAGAAATCTCCGATGCATTGCCGGCTTTAAAGGAAAACTCTTTTTGCACTTGTCTTAAATTTTTGCATTCTACACATGTACGTAAGAGCACAAGGCTTTAAGTTTGACAATAATACCCCGGAATTGAACGAGAGAACGTTTCACCTTCATACGAACGAATCATCTATTTTCACGGTAATACAAGAACATTTTAAAAAGAATTGTACTTCGAAAGGGACACAGGTGACAACCCGAAGTACGATTTGTCCACGCGTCCTGTTTCCAGGCTATTCCCTGTTGTTGAGACATTTGCCATTTTATTGCTCTTTTAGTTTTAAATCTTTGCGTTGCAGTTCAAAATTCTTGAACCGATTTAAGTGCAAATGTACCTACCGAAAGTTAAAACAGTTTTGGTGAATGCAAAGTGGGTGTTGGGAAATTTTCGAAACGATTTAACTTTGGAGGTAAAATTTTTGATAGCAACTCGAAGTGTAACTGCTATGGATATTCCCTATTCCCCAAGTGACTACTCATATCATAACACATGGCAACGAGAAGAAGTATCGCTGCAACTTGTTTGCGTTGTGGTTGCTAGAAAAATGTCTTTTTTATCACATTGGAGTTGCAAACGAGCCGTCAGTACACTTGATGGTAAGTGGCCATTCGCCATTGATATCTGCAACCAACTTTATATAGAACAGCGGTTCTACCTGAAGTCAATCGAAGATACCTTGCTAATCTCGACTGAGGTGGATAAAGGAGCCGACAACCACACCCTTCCACCGAAACGGAACCGCTTCACGCCATATATAGATTTCGCGGTAGTACCTCCCTCGTCGAACTACACTGGTTCCACCACAAGGCAAAACCTGGCTACTTGTTTATAATGAGTTTACTTTTCATTGTAATCGACGACCCGCGTGGCCGAGCGGTCACCATACCGGTCTGACGCGCAATCGGTCCCGGGCTCGATTTCCGGCCAAAAAGAAATATGAATGATGAGTTTAGGTCTCTGTTCTGGGTCTGGGTGTTTGTGTATTCGGCTTTGTGTGTCTATGGCACCCACGACACAGGAGAAAATCCTAGTGTGGCGCTATCAGTGCAGTAAGCTTGTCTTTTTTCATGATCTTACTCCTCCATCAAAAAATGCTTACTTTTTCTCATTTTTTTATTTATCAAAATCTTTTGGAACAGGTTATGTTTAAAGAAAGTGTCACAGAATAAGTTATATGAAATTCACGTGTCTTCATCTCATAAGAGAAAAATATTCCCAGCGGTGGTTGCTTATTGGCGTCAGAAGATGTTATGTAGAACCTTCTTAGAATATAAATATTTTGTTATTGTTTTGAATAGAGTTGATACATACGTGATATGGTACGCCGAGTAAAGCCTAATATTTCATAAGTCTAAAGCGATTCGTACAAACGTTAAAATTGGTGTTTCGTATAAATAGGATAAAAAAACTAAATAATAATAAAAAACCTAATATCAAATTTTCTAAATTTAAAATTTTCAAAATAAACTGACACCTCAGCAGGGGCAGAGGTGTCAGTTATTTTGAAAAATCTTGCTCAAATTAGTTCTAAAATACAAGACAAAATATGACTATTAATTATAACTGTATTTTTTTATTGACATAAATTGAATCACACCTAATTTTCGCGTCACGTTATTATTGTTACTTTGTGAATTAATTCGAAAGGTATGGTGAAGACATACTTTCTTACTTACATAGCCGAGGCTTTCTAACTTAGTCCTTAACGGTAGCAACACATCTGCGTCCTACCTTAAGTAAAACTTATCTTATCAGGGGTTGATTAGATTCTACTTTGATACTCTTATATTATAAAAAGTGGACATCAGTTTTGCTCATTACTTAACTAACGTTATAAATATAACGAGTTTATGAGTTCAATAAAATATAAGATTGAACTAGCGGACGAGCACGCAGTCCATGTGATAAGTGGTCATTGCCGCCCACGGACGTCTATAAGCAACTTCATACAGAAAACTGGTTCTATCTGAAGTCGATCACAGATGCGTTGCTCACGAGGACTAAGTAGCTCGTCTCATATGTAAACCAGCAACCGTTCCCTTCCTCCTCACGCAAGAATTGCTACACGCTAGAACGACCCGGTTCCCAGTTCCCGTTCGATCCACACTTCTATCACCTGGAGTTTAATAAAATTGTTAATTTACTATAAATATTTACAAATAATCTTTTCAATATCATCTTATACATGTTAATATATAACATATTCATACTTCAAAGGAAATCTTAATAACTATAGGCTTTCAATGATTTGCTGAAATGATTTAATTATATCAGCATTGAGAGTAATGACGGGCTTATGGTTATATTATTTTAATGGTGAGTGTTAATTATATTTCAATTAATCTTGAAGCTGAGCTTTTAATGTGTAAGGATTAATGTAGATGGTAAAGCTGTGGTTTTATTTATGTGTTGTACTGTTATGGCTTACTGCTCTTTAAAATATAATTACCTGACTGCGTCCATAGGAAGGTAAAATTTTTCGATTATATGTTTGTATGTTTGTTTGTTTGTATGTATGTCCACTTTTTTGACACGCGCTACGGCCCAAATGGCTTGACGGATGACATATCATTAGAATCGCCTCAGTTTGGAAAGTGACATAGGCTATATGATTTTTAAAAATGGCGCTTGCAAATAGGGGAAAATAGGACGGCGATTTTTTTTTTACTAAAACGACAATATGGGTATCAAATGAAAGCTAGTAAATATACCATTCTGAAAATATATATTTTTGACAAAAAGTCATATAAAGCGTTAATTTAAATATATTATTATGAACAAAACATTTAAAGCAGTTGGATTTTAAGTTTGAATGTTTTTAACAATGTTACTAGTTAATGTGTTCTACTGTTAAGGCTTACTGCTCTTCCTTTAAAATATAATTTCACTAATATTATAAATGCGGAAGTATGTTAGGATGTATGTGTGTGTGTTACTTTTTACACAAAAATTATTAATCGGATTTAGATAACATTTGGCACATAGATAGTTTTTAACATTTGAAACACGTTCTAAGTGTGTAGAGCTGTAGAAAAAAGTTAGTATGGTATAAGAATGACTACATTGATAAATAGTATTCTTGCCTAGTGACTTGTGATCGATACAAATTTTTAAATATGTATTTGTATCCAGGCCCATAACTTCCTCATACGCCTGTCTTAGACAGATTGCGTGGGTCGTAATATATTTACAGTTAGATGGGTGACCATTAGTAGTCAAATTTCGTATTAAAATTAACCACTAAACGTTTTCATGTTTTGACAGACATCATTGTCATAGGTCTCGTATAGTCCTAAGCACCAGTTTGAAAATATCTTATAAGGTTTGTAAAGTTTAGAGTTCCTTATCCTTAGACCTTCCCCGGTCCTTACAAGACCTAACAGTACAACGATATAAAAATCATCTATTCCGTAATTAATTAGAATCTAAAATATAATTTTGACGAGTTAATTTCATGTCATTTTCAACTCTGATGGATTATCTGTCACGCAGTTCTTACCAAAGCTTTCAAAACTTCCAGTGCTTAGACTTTTCCAAATTTTCCTCCGAGTCATCCCCGTAATCTGTGTAAAGTGGCTAATTACTTAACTAATTTTCCAGCGAGCCTAACACGCCACTTCGCAAATTAGTGGCTTACCGAATTATTATGAGTGCTCTTGAATTTAGAGTTCGGAAGATGTTTTGGTAAATGTAATAGTTACTTTTGATATAACTTGATTTGGGCCACGACTTCCTACGCGCACTGTAATTCGAATATTTAACCACTATTTAACCTAATAAGAGGCCAAAAATAAAAATAAAAAATTAGGTGTATAATTTGACTGTAGTTTCGGGACCAAAATAGGACTATGGTAACCCATGCACTCATATATCCACCTACTTAAAAAAAAAACGGAGACGCAGTTTGGAACCTGTACACGTTTTTTTTTCAAAATTACTTTCTTATTTTCTTTGTTTTAAAAATTATAATCGTATGATTGTTTTAATTAATGTTTAAATATTGCCATATGGAAGTCCCAGTGATGTTTATGTATAAATACACCTTTACAGTGTAATAATTAGATAAGTGAATATTCTTCATAGAAAACTAAAATGTCAGAATATCTCTGCCTCACAAATTCATATACATGAGGTCGTGGATATAGCTCCTTATGAAAGTAACGTATAAAGATAATCCAACGCTACTGCAGTTGCATTGTATCTCGAGATGAGATAAAATAAGCTCGTTTAAGGCTTGCGTTATCAAGTGTAAGCTTATTTACCAGGTCTGGCGTAAGCTGGATAAATTACGGGATTAGCTGGAGCTGAGGGAAACAATGTTTAGACCACACAAGTAATCGTTACAAAATTGTATACTATGATATCAGTTGTTGATGTATTACGGTATGAAGATAAAAGGTAGAAGTTAAAAAATAAGGTAAAGGTACTTACACAAAAAATAATGACTTACAGAAAAAAAGTAATGTAACCTAAGAAATATAACGTATTTTTTCTTACAATCTTCTTACAAAGGAATGACATCTGAATTGATTCTACGTTTTTTACGTGTAGACAAAAATAAAACGTTGACGTAAAAACAGCTTCTCTTCAACGTAAAATATATTTTTTGCAACTCAAATGTGCTTTAAATCTAAACCGTCTAATAACATAATACGAATGCAAAACCTCGCCACCCCCTACCCTTCATTACCGATTACGCTCAGGAACAGCACCGATGATGGATTGCCGGAACTTACCGGCACTGTCTGCGACCTATACGATGCCTTTGTTTTATTATAAATAGCAACGAACGTATTGATCGTGTGAAAATGAGTTTTTAATGTTTAATACAAAATTATTTTATTAACCCCTAAATTAACGCTCAAATATAATTACAATAAATAATAAGGCACATTGTAACAGCATAAAATTCGAGCTTTATGTGTAAAGCGATCTTTTATTAGTAGTACATAAAAACATGTCAGTCGCGGTCTTCAATATTCACCTGCATAATTATCAACGTAACCAAAGTGAGTTTCTTAATTTTTAGGCATAAAAATATTTCACAGAGTTTCTGCAAAAGACTATAATAGTGAAGCTTTCACGTATTCCTTTCAAAACACACATTCACTTTTCAAAAAAAAATATACTGAAACACAAAGATAATAAGTTTTTAAAACGATGTAAACTTTTTGTACATTAAAGAATATAGGCCCTACGACCTCTCCCTGCGAAACCCCTTTGGAGTTCTTGTAAATTTACACCATCCATTTACAGCCCGCATCCGTTTCAGCGTAGCGCTTCGAATTTACGCACCCAAAGGTCATTGGCTAAGATTTATGTGGCTCACATCCGTTTAATTAGCATGCGATCTTTATTCAAACGGAAGACGATTCGGTTGAACTAACGCCGGTGACGGTATGGTGATTAACGACGGATTGATGGTGACAGGTAAATGATTCAATTCACTTCATTAGATGGTAATTACTACAGCAATTTGCGCGTGTAATCCAATCATGGAGTGCTTGAAGAAATGAACTCGGTAATATAATCTTGCGTAAGCGTTTTAGAAGTGACGGTTGATTAGTGTTGCGTTAGTTGACATTTGAGTTTACTTAATTTAAAACTAATCAATCAATATCGATTGATGGATATTAAAAAAATATATATGTGTGCCTACATCACTTGAGAAATTATAGTTTAATCTGACGTATGACACAAAATATTTTTTTAAATTCTATCAAGTAAGAGTAAGTCATAAGAGATCGTCGTGTTCTCAAATCTTCTTCAAACAATTACAACTACAATAATAAAACTTTTAATTTTTTATTATTCTTCGTTTAAGCCAACTTCAATGTTATTAACGAGTGACACTTTTGAAACTTCTTGAAACTAAAGGTCAGGTTTTCCAAACGCGCCAGACAGACTAACTTTCAAAACAAAATGTTACATGCTGAAGATGATGTCATTTGACATTATGACCTCAGGGTATTAACAGCGATTATTAATGATTAGACAATCGTAGAAAGTAATTTGCCTATTGATCCATACATCGATAGTTCTTTGTACCAAAGCGTGAGAGAGTGTGAACTAAAAAGAAGACATCCAAATTGTATAGATGTTAATTCTCAGCACAATGCAACATTACCATGCACTTTTGTGGTGACTGTGGTATCATACTATGGAAGGATTTGTTAAGGCCGTGTTAAATATTGTACGGAATAATAACCTTCATGGATATGTAGCTTTCAATATTTGTATTTCAAAACATACAACATTAACAAATTAATTTTAAGATTTGCTTGATAAAGATTATAAAATAATAGCGTTATAGAAAATTGAAAATTCATACGGTTATCAACTACCTTGAGCATCGGCCCTGCGGCTCACATATAAATTGGAAGACCCATCAAGGACTTAATATCAGAGGGGATCATATATGATAATGTAGGGATGCAGCTATACGAAAGACTACATATCGTACTAGCTGTTCCACGCAGTTTCACCTGCGTTTATTAGAGAACAATATATTAAAAACAAACAATTAAAATTACTATTCAACAACAATAATTTTTCAATTCGAACCAGTAATTTCTGAGATTAGCGCGTTCAACCAAACAAACTCTACTGCTTTAAAATATTTATATTAGTATAGATACTGTGATCAGTACTTCGATTTTTTTATTTAATAAAATTGAACTAATTAGCGTGTGGCTCACCTAACTGAAAATCATCGTTGGACACATAGACTTCTGATATCAACTCTTAACCATTGTGATCCTACCTAGGCTAAGTAACGGTTGCTAGGTTAGAGGACTAAGCTGGCAAGCCTCGTTTGTGGCCTTTACCTGTCAACGTTCCCCTTAAATCAAACCAGCAATGCTTAACACTGCCGTTATAACACAAAAATCGATCTGACGGTGACACGTCCTTTTCGAAGGTTTCCTATTTTACAATTAATACGCTAAGAGTAACTGTAAGAACATTATTGTGATAAATCTTTCTCAATTATCTTAACATAGAATGATCTTCATAAGAATACACGGACAATAAGCTACATATTAAGCTTCCCCTTAATCGGATCTTACCAGATGATTTGCTGTAATTATGAAAAAGATTTGATTGCACGGATCGTGGATGATATTTATGTAATTACATTTCATTATACAGATGTATCAAAGGCGAATGAATGGAATGTGACTAATTGACGATTATTAGATCGTTTTTGCTTGTTCTCCAATGAGTATATAAACTACGGGCGATAAAAAAGTATTTTGTTTGCGAAATACAAATTTCTTAAGATTTAAAAGAGCGTATTATAAATCATAGGTACTTAATCGTTTAACTGATTTTAATATGTCGTTTAGTAAATTCTTAATCATCCAAATGATGTATGGGCATGTGATTGCAGATACTTCTTTCTTCTTACTTCCATAACATATAAAAACTGATTCCATTCAAATCAATTCTCTTGATACGGTTCTATTTGCAAACACTAATATTTTTCTGAATAAATTGAATATTAATAAGTTTATATTGCATATTTTTATAAAATGTATATTATTATGATAGTCATTGTTCGCTAACATTTTATTATCGATAGCGCTCTTTGTCGTTTCTCTTTTCTCCTGCAACTAATCCCTTAGCCATCGAACTATCGAGATTGGATATGAATTACTTAATAATGCTTAATATTCTTTATTGAATTATATTTCCTCCATTATTAGTGCCTCCTTTGTTAAGATAGCTCCTTACTTATTTTTATAAAGAACTCGTATGTCATCTTTTTCTTGTATAAGAGACGTGTTCTTTCGGGCTTTCTATTGCAATCAGTTCATTGTTCGTCAATTAAATGATCAGTATTTGATTTTGCTCAAAATTTTTGTTCTTTTAAAAAATGTTGAAGTTTATTCAACAGTCGCTCAAACTAATTGTCAACTAATAAGTACTGAGTAGATGTCAAATGAAAATGCCAATAATGTATAACAGATAATGGCTTATTTGTCCAAAAATTCAGCAGCTTCGAAAAACTTTAAGAATTGAAGGTACATTCGAATAATATATTTTTGTATTCAAACAACATTCCACGAATTTCGTTGAAATGCTAATTTCATCCTTATTTATGGCCTACTGAAGATGTATTCCTAAATTTATTACAACCCTGAATATTACAAACGAAATCTGCCTAAAAGGTTCTCAGCTTGACGAAGATGCATCATACGAGGCATTATGTAAATACGATAACCCAGCCCATCTGTTATCAGCCCCACCTCACTTAGGCGAGGAAATAAGAATATTTAATTAGACTCGACCTACCCTCTCACGTGCTATCATTATGGGACTAATGAAACCGTGTTCATGGCGTAACGTGTTACGGTAATATGAGTTGTATGTACAAACTTAGGTAATTCTAATTTAGATGAAGTTAAAATTAGAAGCGGGTACAATCTCGGTCTAAGTACGTCTAGTTCTGTCCAAGCTTGATCCGTATTCTGACGAGCGGTCACCACGTCGGTATGCCACGCAGTGGGTCCCGAGTAGAGTCCGGATGAGTTTAGATTTCTGATTTGGGTCTGGGTGTTCGTGTATTCGTCTTTGTGTGTCTATGGCACCCACGACATAGGAGAAAATCCTACCGTGGCCCTATGAGTGTAGAAAGCGTTTATATTCGATTTGTTTTAAAAAACTTAGTATTAACTTTGACAAACAATGAATTTTGAGCTATAAGAAATACATAGAACAGTTTGAGCTGTGAAATCAGATAAATGAACTGCCTACAGCTAATTAGATTGGATCACGGTCATTTAGATATTCTTCTATGACTCCGGGCTATTCCATAGTTAGTCTTGATTCTGATGTTTTATGATTATAACATTTTATTGTTGAATTTGAGTGTAAGTTTGCAAAAATGATATTCAACCTTCATTCATTCCAATAAGACTATGCAAAATTGTCGCTTAGCCTCTTTGACAATTCGCGTTTTAATGACGTACATGCAGCTATTGGTTATTTTTTTATTCAGTTTGAGAGCTATTTCTTTAATTTTTTGTGGCGGCAAATATTCTAAATCACACCAGCTCAATATGTCTTCATGTCTAACACGTCCTGTATGCTTTTCTATATTTCTGTCTGTCTGTATGTGTCTTGTAGGAGATCCTCGTACTAACTGTCTGTCTTTGCTTTGTGACCTGCATCCAATCTCAATTTTGATATTTAAGGTTTTACTCTGTACCCACCTCTGCAGGTAACTTACATATTACGGCTTTATTTATGCTCCGGCATAAGTGTAACAAACCCGTAATGAGCTGGTCCCAGGTGACGTCGGCCAGCACTTAGCTGGAAGCGACACCTTCGTATCATTACGAGTGTCTAGTAAATACTGGCTGGTATTGAGTATTAAAGTAATGGCATCTAAGTTGCCTTTAAAGGTTGCTATGTTGTTTGGACGTCGTAGTCGTTGTTTCATTAGATTTTAGGGCTCAAGTCCAATGTAATTCTATTGATGTTCTTAAGTCTTTTCAATATTTATAAAATCGGATATGGTATTTTCATTATATCTTATTTGTCATATTTAATGACTTTTTTTTCTAACTTTTCCCACTTTTGTACGTTGTGGTTTATATATGCTTATGTAAATTTTATATTTGTGTGTGGGCTCATAAATACTCATAATCAATGTAGTTTCTTAACCATGAAAGAAATTAAAATACACGATTACCATATACAAAGTACCATTTAATTTTTATGTACTCTTAATGGTCCTTCGAGCCGGATTATTTTAGTAACATACAAAATTTATGTCTTAATTAGATATTTTAAGTGCACTTATCGTTAACATTACCTACAATTTTTAATGCTTAACTACATAATATGAAGCTCGGCTATTTTTAATGTCTTATTTATACGGTAACAATTATTTCGGTACGGTGAGATTGCATAAAATATACATTAAGGAGCTCATAATACATATTCAAGCGGAGGCGTGGCTCAAAAAGGTGTAACTTATTACGACTAAATAGTATAACAGTTCTTGTATTTTAATAATATAATTGCATACTAGTTCCACTCTGAACGTATTAACGACTAGCGATGAATTATGTCAAATTGCGAAAATATAAACCAAGTGCTAGAACTACAAGCGGATGTTAATAATTATGGGGCTATTGAATATGCTAACTTTTTGCATTATTTTCATATCTACATCGTTTTTAAAAGTTTTTTTTAACTTCCAATGCTTATAATTGTAAGTATGTTTAAGCCTTACAAACTGTTGTAATATTGTATCAAAAAAAGTATTTATTTGGTATTATGGTATAATGTAAATCTTTAAGAATAATAAGTGTTTTGTCTATGAATATTTTCACGAAATAAAAGCTAGTCTGTTTGCGATATTCACTCGTTTCATTACACAAACTGAATTTAACCTATTTCTCAGTGTACAATTGAGATGAAATTTTCAATTTTTCTTAAACAATAATTGTCGCTGACTCAATGATTTCGTGATATTTGAAGTCTTATTAGAGTGTAGTTCCTTGTTTCATAAAAATAATGTTTAATTATTCTTCTAATCCAACCTTTTCTCTTATATCTCACATATAAGCTATATGAATAAAAAAGGTAATGAACAATTCTCCACTTGCACGTCTTTCGTGAACTTGTGATAAAAATGAACTAAAAAGTCGTAAATCCGAGTTCGATTAGCTTTTTTTTATTAAAATTACTTACATTCGTATTTATGTAAGCAACCCACGCATTACTCCCTAATAATAAACCTTTTGACAGGTACCGTCATTTGCTTATCATTACTCTCAACAATACTGAGATATCAATGTCAGTCGTGTCCTCTCACTCGCTTATCGCTACTCGTCGCCGATAAAGCGAGTAACTAATTCCGACAGGTTCTGCATGATATACTTTGTGAAGCTAGTTTCTTCGTAAAATATAGTTCTCTCCTTTCAGTAATTGCAAGGAAATTGTACGAGTGGTGTGAAAATATAGTGGTAATTTTTCCTCAAATGCTATTTAAGAGTCGGACATTTTAAAGATTATGGTAATTAGATTAATTTAAGTTTGCGTTGATTTTTAAGGTATTAATTGTCAATTTTGTTTCAGGTATGGTCGCCTTAAAGCTTTGTACGTAGATGACAATTCTGTTTTTCGTAAGTAAATTATGAATTTTACATAAATCTGGAATAGCACCAACTCCCTGGATATTCTTAGAAAGCTATTAAAATGCAATTTATGCGAAACTGCGGAGTAATCTTACCAATGTAAAATCAAGAGTAGCTTTAGTTAATAAAAACTGCCAAC
The DNA here is from genome assembly GCA_018249875.1 of Cecropterus toxeus. NCBI lineage: Eukaryota > Metazoa > Arthropoda > Insecta > Lepidoptera > Hesperiidae > Cecropterus > Cecropterus toxeus. The sequence goes on along the minus strand of DWNE01002372.1, from coordinate 1,451 downwards.
AAGCATACTACACATATGATGCTCGTACTCGATGAAATAGGCAATGAATATAGCACAGATATATAAATGAGGACGACAAGAAAATAAGAACGCTTATTTTTTTATGTAAGACTGAGTCCACCTGATTATAACTGCCACCCATGGACACCAAAATATTTTTATAGAATAGAGGTTCTACCTGATGTCAATCACAAATGCCCCTCATAGAAAGTGAGCTAGCAATCACACTCTTCCAGCAAATCTATCACATACAAGTTGCAAATTTTCGTACTCTAGCCTGAACAGTAATAAATAGCTTTAATAACGTAATAAATCTCGGAGATACTGCATCTATAATGAACTTTAGTTATTAACGTCAGATGAATGTCAATGACCATTTAACACTTTAATCTACATAAAACGCCATATTGAAAACTACAAACCAATTCACTCCGAAACTAAATCAAAAATCTGACGGGCTCTATCAGCGATGCTTTATATTTTCGGAAATGGAAAACGCTGTCAAAGCGTGCTGACAGGTGCGAAATTAAATTTTATTATATCATAAATTTAATATTGTACCGGGACAAAGATGGCCACCCCTGGCGATGATTGTCGACGTAATGAACCCTGTCTATTTATTATTTTTAGTCCATTTGAGCTGTCGTGAGTTTATTGCGATCTGAAATTGAGCTTTGTGTGATTTTAATTAAATCGCTACATTGAGAATAGAAGTAGCATCTCCATTCGAAACCATGATTACTGGTATAAGTAAGAATTATGTCGTTTTGCGTCTCTTAAATACAAATTTTATTATGGGATCTTCAAATTATACAGTAATGTGTCGAAATTGAAAAACATAATTAAAATGTGAACCTTACCGATGTTTAATTAATACATACGGATGTATCACAGATATGGTTTTAGGATCTAGAGTTTAATAAAATATGACAAAAAAATTGCCAGATAAGAAAGACATACATTTGTTGAAGTGAAAATTTTTAGGCATTTTTTGAGATGGAAAAACATATTGAAAACGGTTACCGTAACCGATACTATACAACTATACAACTAAGTACAATCAAATATTTCCTGTCAGTACAAAAAATACACACGTAATTGCGCAAGTTTTCACTTCTGTATTAATCCCGGAGTATCACTGTTGTGTTTTTATTTTCTATGAGTGTTTCTCAGAAGCTGACCTGAGGCCGACTTCACAGAAACCCACTCAGCGACTTTTTTCTTTTTTTTATATCGGATTGAAGTAGCAAACGAACATGCAGTCCACCTGATGGTAAGTGGTAACTGCCGCCCATGGACATCTGTAAGCAACTTCATATAAAACTGGGGTTCTATCTCAATTCGATCACTGATGCGTTGCTGATGGCAACCACACCCTTCCACCGAAACACATGAACTGTTTCACGACTCCAACGTTATTTGGAGTAAAATAATACAACATCCGTATTATT
>DWNE01002371.1:0-19059 GCA_018249875.1 Cecropterus toxeus | reverse complement strand
GAAACCTTTAGGATTTACCATCATACTATCTATATATTATTTACTTACATTTATATAATATATTGTGAATATTTTATGCATCTAACAAATCATAAATAAGATAACATTTCGTTGTTGTTTCTTCTTTTCTTCAAAAGTAATCAATGGTGAGTATTACGTTAGTGATGAGATTTAAAAAAACCAAAATTAATATTATACTTGTCTGAGTAATTGCCTATGTAGACTGGGTAGTATTATTTACAAACTGCGTTTATTTGTATGTATGTATGTCAATTTCTTTGGCACGCGCTACAGCCCAAACGGCTTGACCGATTGTAACGTATGACATGTCATTAGAATCATCGCAGTTTGTAAAGTTACATAGGCTATATAATTCTTATAAAATGCGCCTGGAAATAGAAGAAAGGGGCGGAGGGACGACTTTTTTACTATTATCGCAAGTAAATAGACCAATCAAACAGACTATTTTGCGTTAAATTAAATATAAATATATAATTATGAACAAAAAAATCGTTTTTAAGCGACGGGTTTTTGTTTTAATGCTTTTAACGATGTGTCTAGTTTTAAATCAAGATAATATTCGTGATCCGACGGCTTTAGCAGTTAATAGCTTAAAGCGCGCCCATTGTTTCGTAATATAAAAGATTAAAGTAGTAAAAAAGGCCGCGTATCATAAAAATTAGGTTTGTAATAAATTCCAAACCTTAATAAATATTATCCAAATTCTAATAACTCGGAATGTAACTTTTATTGTTATGCTGTAAAGATAAGGCTTAAAAGGTATTTTTTTTTTATAAACGTTGTATTTTTGTATAAAGTCTTAGCGAGTTCTTTAAAATTTATTTTACCCTCTTTAGACACGAGTCAAATAGAATTAAAAAAATATGAAAAATATTTTTCTAAAAATGAATTATTATTATTTTTCTTTTTAAATCCCTAGTCGATTTAATTTCATTGCTTTAATTTAAAACTGCCCACCTCAAATTAAAGGTTACAAACAAATATGTGTCTTTTTGAATAAAGAGTTGTAAGTATTATACGGCAATTATTTTATTGCTTGACGTGATTAAATAATAAATGAAATAACAATTACAATATATAACATATACCTAAATGGTTGTTAATGTCGTAAGTATATACTGTGTCAATAATTTAGCAACCTGCAGCCCATAGAAATGTAATAAACCAGTATGAGGCAACATCTAGTGTTATCTGATACGATTCGCTCGCGTGTGATTTCCGTGTTCGGGTTTTTCAATTCTTTCTTCTAATGTAGATGCGCGATCGAAATCCTTAGAGGCAGTAGTTACTCTAAGGATTTGGAACATTGATTTGAAAATTGGTTGATTTCTGATTGGAATAGAAGTTTTCTTTCAAATAAATGGTGCTCTACTCTTTTAAATATATCATTAAAATTGCTCAATATTTGCGGGAAAAACAATGGAATTTGTAGGAGACATATGCTGAGTGGCGTAGCGTGTCTTGGCGGGGCCCTGTATAAAAGTTTATGTAGGGCCCCTTAGTAAAGGTAAAGATTTACCGCAAAAGAAAAAAATGTTTTCATAAAATCATCATATTTATCTATCTGTCAAAATTTGGGAAGTTTATATTAAGTTTTGCTTACGCACGTTGGGGCCCCCGTAGCCCCCAGGAGCCCCGTATAACTGATTCGGCAGTTAAGGCGGTAACTACGCCTCTGCATAGTCTATTTATCTAGGTAAACTTTAAGATTTTACTTTAAGATGATTAATATATGGAAGTGGGTATGTAGACATGTAGCAAAAAATATTTATTTTATCATAACGAATTTGAATTAAACACGAATATGAACGAAATACCTCTATTTATCTTTAGGTTACTAATTATACTGTGTATAAAGTAAATTACTAAGCATTATCTTGGTGCAATCTGCGTATAATTAGACTACGAGTACATATTGCTACATAGTAGTGTACAAACCAGGTATTTTGGTGCAGAGGGCTATGCACGACACGATCAAGCCACTGAGCGTCATCAGCACCACCAGCAACAGGCCCCAGTTCGTGAGGTAGATCAGCCAATAAGGGCTGGCGCCAGCGTTCAGCGACCACACGAAGATGCCCACCGCCACCGCTGCCAACACCAGCCGCATCACCAATAGTGGCAATGGGGATTCACCGCGTTGCCATGACGAAACGAAAAAGTCACTTAACTTCTCATTTGAGGATACCCACAAATCCGATAACGAAACACTTTTCCTAGAACATTTCACCATTTTTTTCACTATTTATTTACCATGCACACTTGATGTTCGTTGGTGTAAAAGTTAGTTTGTTTTTATGTATTTGAAAATATTTAACGTTATGAATTCCATACTCTAACTATTTATCATTCGAATTTACGATAACACGCACGATGGAACCGTGGGAGATGTGATGGAGAGCTGGCGATTCCTTATCGAAGATTATTATCATTTACGACAGCTCTATCTGTTTTTTAGAAAAGAACTACTACAATCGCGTATTATTGCAGATAAATTTTATGGCGTGAATAGTGACGTCCACGCTACGTGGAAGGTGGAACTAGAATGGCTTATTAACTGACGAGGAACGATTGTTGTTTAGGTCTCGTTGCGATTAATAAGCGTATTTAGGATCGTAAGGAGTTGTCTTAGAGGGCTAGCGTGTAAGCGGTCGACGGCGGCAGAAACGCGAAGTGACTGCGCGACCGCGCGACCGCACGCCTCCAGACTTGCGTAAACTGTGCGGGTTTATGTAACCGTCGAATTGCGAATCAAACTGTATTCATGTCTCAATGTCAAGCAACATTGACTTCGATGGGCCGTCGTGAATGAGGTAGGCTGGTCGTTGGTAAAATTACGCTACGACTTTTATTTCAAAAATCTGTTACTCGTGAATGATGTTCTTGTGTTATCTAAATGCTTGTCTATAATAGTGCATGTATACAATTCACGTGATATACCTAAAAATAGAAATATTAAGCTTGGTTTCTTTGCAAGTAAAACATTCTGTAAGTAGGCGTTTTATTAGTAAAGTAAATAATTTAGTATTGAGATTAACTGTTATCGCACATTTTTTAACATCGCTTTACTACTAACTGACGATGATTTGTAAACTTGGCAACCAATGTAGCGCTGTTTCATTCAATGTTTAAGTTTGCATGACTGACAAAAACCGGTATAACAGGTCTTAATAAAAGAAATAGTAAAGTAACAGCGGAATAAATCAAAATATCATACATAAATATAGTTGTAAATACAGGTTTCAATAGTCTTTGTTATATGGAGATTTGCATGAACAAAATAATATTATGACTTATGACTAATAACATATTATAATAATAATTATTTTTGTGAGTGGTAAATGGCCTTAAAGCTTACTAACATTAAATGTCTCACCACCAGAGATGTACGAGAAAGCTAAATGTTAGATTTTCATGGCTTAGATTAATTGAGCTCTGGCCAAGACGCCGCAGTTCATGACAGCCATCAAAGTATGAGCTTTTTTACTAAGGATTAAATAATAATATCTTATGTATTAATACACATAGTAAACTTCAAATCAGAATATTATTACAACTATGACCAAAAAAATAGATGTACTTCCGCAGTAAAAAAGTATGAAATAATCGGTTTTTATGCAGTCAGCTCAGAGTGATAATGTATATTTATAAGAACCTTACAAAAACCCAACCTATTTTACACACAAAGTGGTAGAGTCATCGTCAAACGTAGTATTTAAAAAAAAAACTTACCTGAAAATTATTTCATTTATCATATTTCTCTTATGTTACTACCTTACACTAGTAATAGGTTAGAATTTTATTTTATTCAGTTTTTCTTTTCATTTATAGGTAGTCTATATATTCTTATTTTTTAATAACAATTGTAATTATTTACTCGTAGATACTTCAAATTCTTTGGCAGATAGAAACAGATACTATTAAAAGGTATTATGTAATTGACATAATGGAAAAAGTATTCAATAAAGATATTAGAATTTATTTATTTTTTAAAAAAGGTTTAATTTTACTTTTTAATAAACTTGTTTTACATCATGTCAGTTCGAGAGGAAAGTAATCAATTATAGCACTACATTTTCAATTTGTTGTGATGATGAGGACAATACAAAATTAAAATAATAAGGTCTAAAAATGTTCACATTACCAAGACTATTTAGCGTAAAATAAAATTTGAAGAAAACATTTTTCAATACATATTATGTTTTTACAATGTATTAAAAAGTAGACAATAATTTAAGCAGAAAGTCTACTATCGACTATTAGAAAGATTAATCCTACATCAGTTCACATCAATTAGTGTTATATTTTTAGAAGAAATGTAGTGCATCCATTTATTTACCATACATAATATGTTGTATATCCTTAAACACACAGGTGTGATAAACATGCACTCATATAGATCTCTTATCGCACTAAAAGAAATAATATCGCTCAGCGCGGGTTTGGATTTGCTCTTGAGTTTGGCTTGAAAGACAAAAATAATGATACATTTGTCTCCCATTCCTGTATTTACTGCAATTCACTCAAAATAACTATGATCACTACACGAAAGTTCGTTATGGGTCAATATGACCGCAAACCGTATGGAACGTGTTAATAAATATTGTTATAGGCGCCTTGTAACTGAAGTAATATATGTAATACACGTAATGTGTTAACCGAATTATAAGTACGTTTTCCAAATAAAATACATCCACATATAATTTCCATTGTCTTTGAATATTCAAATTTAATAATGATTTTTAACGCTAAAAGAAAACGCAAGAAAAGTTACATACTTGAAAAGTATTTTATCCGTGATGGGCTTTGTTCTGAAAAGAAATGTATCATAATGAAAAGGGTATAAATACCTACTTGTATTGGTATATTTTATAACAAGTCAGGGTTAAGAAAATTTACTGGCTTTATAAAAAACAATATCTTTATTTTATTGTCTATGCTTGCACACACACTGAGCATATTCAAAACATTAAAAATGACATTCAATAGTACACATGAAACTCAACAAAAGTACTCTCCACACTATGACACTACGTACTACTTAAATTTTATTAGAGTTCATGCCACGTTGGTAGTTCGTAGAGCTATGCCCTCGTCAACGTGCACTATAACGGAGGGCCGAAGGAGCCGGGCGGCAATCGCGTTGCGGGCGGCTGCGATCCCAACCGTGGTGAAGTGGAGTACAACTAGGAGAAGTCCTGTCAACGCTACCACCCCTATAGCCTGTCCCGGTAAACCCCAGTATAATACTGGATATATAAAGGCATTTCCTTTCCTGAAATGAATTAATATTGAATTAATTATTTCACTTACATTGCATTATTTTCTCCAAACTAAAATAACTGGTTTTCACGCTCAAATAATCCGGTAAATGAAGCTTAAATGATTCTAGATTAAATCCACTGCATAGACTATTATTCTCCTTAAATGTTATTGGAAATTAAATTATGTGTGAATTTATGAGTGCAGAGTTATAATAAAACTGATTTATGTTGATATGTAGTTGATACTCGTAGGTATAAACATAAATATGCAGTATAAAATTATTTATCAGGTAAAGTTTTTGTGGAATGTTTTTGTACTTTATATTATGGCAATGTCAAATGACCATAAGGTTATCTTATGGTAAATGTCCATGGACATCCATTATTAACTCCAGATATGATCAGACTCTTATTTGAGGCTGGCCGCAGATGCGTTTCTACCCCTGAGTTGGAACGCTGCGGATAAGTATGTCTACCATATCACACCCTCCAAACCAGAAGCAGCAGTGCATAACACCGCTGTTATTAGGTAGAAATGGGTGTGGCGGTGGTACCATCATTGTGTAATCGAAGACCTCATTTATATTTTTGAATGGGATTCGAGCCTAGAATCGGAGCAGATTATTGTTTTACATGGATCACTGTATTGTTTGAGTAGGTTAGACTATTTTCAAAACACGACTGTTATTATAAAAATAATCTACTATTCAAAATCAAATCCGTACCTAAACGGTCGTTCGTGATTCGATTCGATATACAATGGTATTGTTGCTCGTGTAGGTCTTTGTTTAGAAAACCTTAGCGTTTATAGACCTTCGGTATTTATAAATGAGGATTTCCTTACGCGTCTCGGCCTCCGGCGAGGTAGTAGACGACCCCGAACACTACATAGCTGAAGGCGAAGCATATGGGTTGATAGAAGTGTAGAAGTCGACAGGGATGTGATGATGATATCAGCAGGAGTATCATTACGAGGCTGTTGATGCCGTGGATGGAGACGTCCAAAGCATGATTTACCTCTTCTTCGATACCAGCTGAGAACAGAAACAAATATTAATAAATAACACTTACAACACTCATAGCGTATCCAAGAGGTTTTTATTATGTCGTGAGTGCTATGGACATGTGTCCATGATACTCACTCTTTATGTAAAAACGGCTACACAAACATTCAGAGCCAGAACTAGTCTGTTCTTCTTGCGAAGAAGTTATAGCACATCAGACTGTTATGGTAGCCCCTCCGTCATGCGGGTCGTCGTCATTCCATACAAATTTAATAAACTTTAATACGTACATTTCTTTTTCTTATTTACTGTGCAATAACTTAAATATGTATTCGTATCAGTGCTACGCTTATACCCAGTTTTCTCTGTTTTTTCAGATTACCCGTGTTTTTTTTTAGAGTTATGAACTGAACGATAGGGTAAGCCTCATCTTTCGATTTATAATAACATAATTTTGTAATTCCTAATAAAATTTATAGAAAAAGTTATAGAAAATTATGTCTCCACATAACTGAGTTCGCTTCTATTACGTATATTACTTCTAATACATAAATAATTGTAGAGTTATTAGAGCAAAAATTTGTTAATGTTGAGTAAAAGGTGACTACGTTACTTAACTAAATGAAAATTGTAAATTCTACTTAGAACAACGTAAATATAAAATAATATCATATTTAAATGACGTATAAGCAGATTGCAACATAACAAATTAGAATTTCAATGTACATTTTTTTAACAATTCAAGATTATAATGCATAAGAAAACACCTGTTTCTAGGTCGAATGAGTCATTACATGTATAGAGAAGGTTAATTCGAGACAAAATAAGTCATTTAAAGTATTCAAGGAGTGGAATAACTAGATTGAAGCCTGACGCGCGCAATGACCGCGCGCGACCCTGGCGGGGTGCAGTACACTCGTGATGTAGCCGTGTGTGCATTCTTTACATATTACACGTTTATAGCTAAACAACATGGATTAACCATAAAGTTGTAGGTACGAATATCACTGCTTTACTTAATTAAATCATTTTGAATCTGAATCTGCGTGAGTCTAATTTAAGCGGTCTATCCTAATTATTTTTTATATAATCTTGCTCGTTTATTAAACACTATTTTAGACAAAAATAAGCATTATGAAGAAACTGAAGGCATAATGTACGGTGGCTGAGGGCATCGCTAATTCGACGAAGGCTTTTGTTTCTCTTTTCATTAAAAAAAATTAAACGCGTTTTCCTCAAAATTACGTTTTTGGACGGCTTGTTGATAAACCTCCGATACGATTGAACTGATACATACTAAAACCTTAACGCATTTTTATCATGAGTTTGGAAATAAACTATTTTTCCGTAAAAAAATATAAATAATAACGTACTTCATAGAGCTTTTTCGAAAAACGGCTGCCATTTGGTCATTTCGCTCAAAATTAAACTGCGTATGATATGCGCTATAGCAATCTAAAAAAATATTTTTTTAGATCTTATAGAAATTTCATCAACAGTGGACACTCACCTTTTGTTTGGACCTTCTTCCTTCCATTTTCCTCTACAAAAGTTGATTGAATTTAAATGTTTTTTTGTGTACATATAACATTGAACACCTTTTAATTTAAGCCCAACAAAATGTTTTTGCAAATAGTATTTTTTGCATGTGTAATTAGGGTAAACCCATTAAGAAACGGGTTTATATAATGACCATAATTTTATCCCTTACCTATAGATAAATTGGGCGTGCAATGCACTTGAAATTAAGTAGATATTTATATGTACTTATCTGTTATTTTATCTCGCGTGCTAATGTGTGATGTATTCTACGTTTAATGAATGTCACTAGCGGTTTTAATTTCCTAGTTTTCTTTTCGTCAACACTGAAAGTAATATTCGAAATAATTTTTTTTTAAAGATGCATGTGTTTAATTATTATCTGCCATTTCCCGTTTATATTTGCACTAATAACAATTTTATGGGAAAATCGCCTAATTGATAGGTTTTATAACGTTTGTTTATTTTGTTTATCATATAGAAGTATGTAGGTACCTACTTCTTTTTACGTCTTTTTGCAAATTCATGTACAGCCAAGCACGCTCAGTCAGCCATCGTGTGTCGGAAGCTTAATTATAATAATTCTTAAGTCTCTTTAATACTAACCACATTAGGAATTTTTTTTCAGGAAAATTTCAGTCTCTCATTATGCGTATTCTACTATACGCATGATGACAGACTTTGAAATCTAATCTATTTGTTCCAGATCAAATTCATTTGCAATTACTGGCTTACCTATATTGCGCGCTCTAAATTCTCTGATTTGTCATTATGTTTTGGAATACCTATATTGTATTACTTAACATATATTCCATTGTTGTTAAAGGCAGATTAGTATTTACCTATTGATCGGATATGATGATATTCATGTATAGGCATTAGTTTTATTGGGCAAAAATTGTTTAGATTTTACTTAGCTAAGTTTTATTAAAATTAAAAATTACCTATTCATCTTCAGGCAATATTGTAGGGGTAATCATGATGAGTAATGGCTTATCGCTTAATTAAAATTAATATAAATTTAAACTGTTAATATAAGTTTTTGTCGTAAAAGTAATTGGCGAGATAATAATAATTATAAGTAGTAGAAGTAACGGAATGTTACAAAGTTGAATTTAAATCGTACCCTACAATATCTAAGGTGATGATAAATTATTTTCTGTTAAGGCTAAAGAGCTTCACACGGAAGTAACCTTCTGATATGTAAATTTATAATTATTTTATATGCGTTTCTTCTATAGTATAATAAGAAGAAAAATCAACCAAGTGCGAGTCGGACTCGCGCACCACGAATTCCGTACTATTTAATTTTGTTGTCTATAAAAACTCCATAAAAACACGTTTGTTGTATAAGGGCCCTTCTTAAATATTTATTGTATATGCATTTAAATATTTATTTTGAAAGTCAATATGTAACCGAATATTCTGTTAATATTTTAAGTGTGTAACTGTCACCGAATTAATATCAAGAAAAAAAAACACGTTTATTGTATATTTAAGGGGGGGGGGGGGGGTTCCCCCTCAAATATTTTACTCCTTTTGTTTTATAGCAGCTAGCTATATAGCGGACAGCGGAGTTTTAGTAATAGGGTCCCGTTTTTATAAAAAAAAAACATGATATGGAAACCTAAAAAACGACTAGGCTTTTTTATCCGGTCGGATCAAGTTGAAGTGATTTTCCCCGACTTATAATATGCAAATCTACATTATAAATGCATTATATATGCATATCTAAATAACGCTTTTTACACTCGTAGCCCCACACTAGGATTTCCTCCTGTGTCATGGGTACATAAAGACTAATACACAAACACCCAGACCCAGAACGGAATCGAAACTCGTCATTTACATGTCTGTCTGGCCGGAAATCGAACCTGGAGCCTATTGCGTGTCAGACCGGTATGGTTACCATAAAAAACATACCTTCATAAAGTACTGTCCAGTAGAAGACGGTGATTAGGAAAGCGATGGGCACGGCGGCTGTGGAAAACACCCAGTAGGTCTTCACATACCACGGTAGACAGAACTCAGCGCCTGCCACAAAGAAAAGGCAAGAAGTACTATAGAAATATAGTCTCAAGTAAATGTTTACAATAATGATAAGCCCGTCACATAATTCATAATTAAAAAAAATGCATATTAAAAAGTAAAAGAGTTTTGGATTTTGATAAAGATTTTGTCGCATTTTCTTATTTGCAAATCAATCTTTTATTTTTAACCAACTTTAAAAAGAAGAAGATATTCATTTAGTTGGTATATTTTTAACCGATCTTTATGTATGCACATCGAAAACTGAGCCAACTGTAGACTGATTTTAATTTTGTTTTCATTTTTTACACACGCATATAACAAAAGTTTTGAAAATGGTAATGATTTTTTATCTGTAAAGTTAAATAAAGGCAAATATTTCTTTAACAATCGAGTTATATATTGGCAACATTAAAATTACTCAAAAGGACAACTTAGGTACATAGTTTACATTTAGTATTCACCTGTAGTTGGCGAGTGTACTTTTGTATTGAAGGTTTAAAAAACAAACTTTACATTACGAAGTTATTGGGCTCTCGTCCTGGATGGATAGTACTTACACAGTAGGTAAATAAATAATGTTTGATAATTTTGCGAAATTATCTGAATATCGTACACTCAACATAACAGTTCCGTATATTTGTCTATATTTGGCAAAGTTTGACAAAACGAACAGATAAAGGATATTAGACTGACATTTACAGGTATCGTAGATATGTAAATGATATCTGTGAGTAAATGACATTACACTTAAGATATTTACTTTAAGTAAATATGCTAATTTAATAACACGATTATTATAATGATATGAAACTTACTTATTGGTCCATACAGATAACAGCGAGCCGACACCGCAGTCGCAAACCCGGTCGCAAACATGTTGAGCGTGAGACCCCAGTGAGTGAGGTATATGAACCAGAAACCGACAGATATATCACTGACAGCGTACATAATAAACGACGTGAGTATGATGCCAAGAGACGCCAGGAACAGCAGTGCCCGCCATATCAGTAACGGCACAGACGATCTCGTCGCTTGCCAAACACTCAGATAGAAAACCGGCGGTTTTGTGTGTTCTAACCCTAACATTTCCCATTGTGTTTCACTTTTAAAATAGCTCTTTACAGCGTCCATAATAGATTCAACTGATCGACACGATGTACTATAGTCACGTTAGACTTTATCACTTACTATGAATCGATACGATAACGCACCTTTATCGACTGATTCATTCGTTTAAAGCTGCCAAATTCTTTATCTTCAACTGACATTTCAGGCCCTTATCGTATAGGTGCAGGTGTAGATACTGATTTACAATACGCTCGCTCTATAATTGCCAATTTAAAGACATGACAGCAGTAACGTGTAAGAATCAGATTTCACGTGAATCCTAGCTTCTTTGGATATTCTTCCGCCAAATAGGATATTAAACAGCTTTATATCAGCTTGTTAACGAACTATATTTAGTGCGTCCCTGTGACTATATGTATGTATATAAAATTAATGTTGAACTTATAGGCAACTATAATTATATTTTGCAAATATTTTGCAAGTTATAGTCAACAATAACAACAACAACTAGTTTTTGGTAAAGGAAATATTATAATTAATTTGAAAACCGATGTAGGTAGGCATTATGTAATTTTATCATGCTTAGTTTCTTAGTTATACTCAAATATTACCTAGTTCTTAATTAGTTTAAATCACTATATCACTGTAGTGATACCAGTCCGCCAAGAAATAATATACGAATTTGAAGAAGTTTTGTATATAGTGTTAATGTTGATTGAGCTGATTGCATTCATTATGATACTTGTCATAAAAGATAATATGTAAATAATGTGAATTTTAAACACAAGTGGCCAAGCAAACCTACTACGGAGTGTGTGCTTACGTCTGCGCTTTACCATCTTAATGGCGGTATAGTGCATTAATTACAGTTCGTTCATTTTTTCGCTAGCTAGAAACCTTTGGATTCGGTAAAAACTTCGGCTTATTTTGGCCGAAGCCGAAGGTTTTGGTTTTGTAGTTTTTTGAACCAAAAGTGGCCGAAGCTGCGGTCGGCCAATATATCCAACAGTATTTCTATCTGATGTCGATCACTGATGCGTTGCAACTCCGAAGAATTTAGATGATATATAAGTAAGTCACCCTTCCCCCGAAACGCTCAACGTTAGAAATAGGTATGTGGTAGCTCCTCCGTCGAACTACACTGATTCTACCACCTGGTTATCTGAATTTCGGATATCAATCCTGGTTTGAGTTTTATTCATGACACTAACAACACAGGCAATAGTAGGGTAGAGCTATGTCGAAAGTTTATAAATATTTTTTCGAATTCACAGTATTGTGCAGTATTCGATGAATGATATTATGTGATAACAAACAGGTATGTACAATAGATACCAATGCTAAGTTATCAGATTGACGCTAGTTTGCTGAAGGTTATATTTTCCCTTGAATACTTATATGTGACCTTCCTCATGTTTGTATCTATTATTAGTAGGTTTTACCACATTGAAAAATATGGAGATAGTAGTATCATGAAAGTAATAAGAAGAAGTAATAGATATGGAAATAAAAATCAGCATGAGTTTCTTAAAAAATATTGTAGCCGGAACAGGTGAAAACCATACATTTTTGTGTTGTAGTTCATGCTGATATAGTTAAGTATATAATTGTGTATATTAAAATTTATTTTATATATAAAACACATTCTAATAATTAAATGAATTCTAAATATTTTCGGCCAAGAATCAAACTCGAATTACTATTCTAAAATATTATACTAATAAATACTAAAATGTTTAAAAGGAGGCAATCACGATAAATGAAAACTAAGGTATAAGTGACAACTATGTTTTTCTATTTTTTATTCCGAATAAGATACAATTAATTCTTATTTCCTCATACACGCACAAATAAATATAGTAAATAAGAAAACTAAAATTTCTTAATTAATAAAAGGCGAGGCATGATGGAGACTCGTAACTCAAGCTATGTGTCCAACTTTTTCACACAAGGAGCAAAGTAAAGACCATAGTTATTTAGATGGAGAAACTTATTACAACCGATTAATAGAAATTTTGTGCATGCATACTTAAGATTTAACAACAAACCACTCTTACAAAACTGCTAACACAAGCTAGCGAAGAGAAAAGCGCAAAAACTAGTCCATAATTTTCAGAGATTCTGATTATTCTTGATTTATAAATAATCATTCCTCTGCCCTTAGAGGTCAACTTCTTCATGTCAGAGAGTTGTGACCGTTTTATCCCATAGCTGCAAATGGATCTTTTCCAACGACGAGGGGAGGTCTATTAGTAATAAGCTTCTTCTATCATGTAAGCAGTTTCCTTCCTGTACCGTTTACCGATAGCGTCTCTGCCAACCGAGAGAGCCACCAGCAGTCCGTGCAATATCACAATACCAAGAGCTGACAACAACACTATTCCTATGGTTTCTCCCGGCTTTTCCCAGTCTATCATCGGATAGATTGTGTGGTTGCCAAATCTGTAACAGAAATTTAATTTGAATATTAAATTTGCAGCCATGATAAATAATTAAAATTATCATTCATGAGTACGATAAATATTATCTATTTGCAAGTGTAACATTTACAATCTATATTTTATTTTTTTAATTATAGATTTCCGATTTTAATTAGCTTATATTTAGGAAATTCAGAAGTATTGGAACCCTTAGCGTTTCTGTTGGTCACACAACCTATAGCCCTGTAATAAACATAATTATATTTGTCTGAAGAGTATGATAAAGCATGTGATGTGTATATTAAGAGGAGATCTAACGTATTCGTAGTCCTTTCGAATTATATTAGTTCTGCAATCATTTTCATACGGAATTTCTTGCAGTGGTTGTCAGATTTCCATGAGGTGCAATAGCCATATAGGGTTGGGCAAACCAGTTTGCTACTTAAACAATATAGTTTAGAAAATGAAATCCCCTTATATTCTGTTTTTCAATCAAGACACTAAAAACCTATTACTTTACTTCTTTAATACGGTTGTGAGGGTTATTGCTCTGTAATGTATTTAAGCTGACATGGATTTAAATTTTCTCAAAAGTGCAAATTTTAGCAATCTGTGCTTAGTTGACGTGACGTTAATTATTGCCTAATATGTTCTCTTTTTGGGAAAAGAGAAATGCCTAGTTTTTTTGATTACATTACGTAGTCAACGGCTATGAAGTCTATCTGATGATAAGTAGTCACTGCTGTCCATGGACATCTGTAAGCAACTTCATATAGAAAAAGGGTCCTATCTGAAGTCAATCACAAATGTGTTGCCACTTCAGAGGACTAAGATGGTAGCTTCTTATTAAAGTAAACTGGCAACCACGCCCTTACACCTATAATCAAGAAATGTTTCACGCTAGAAATGGGTGTGGCGCTGGTACCGCTCTGGTTGAACTATACTGGTTCTACCACTGGCAAAGTAGATAGTAGCAAGATGGTAGGGGGTTGACGAAATTTAGGTTAAATTCTTAAGAACACTGACATTGAAAGATAAATATGTACTCACGCATCTTCGCCACCAGCGAAATAGTAGATGATGGAGAAGATTAAATAAATTAAACCGATTCCTACTGGAAAGTAGAAATGCAGTAAGTAAATAGGATGGCGCGAAGCCATTAGAAGCGCCAGCATCAAGACACTATTCACCGCGTGAATGAATATATCCAGGGTCAAGTTGATGGCAAAGTCTTGCTCTGAAAGAGGAATAAAGATATATTTAGTACGGCTGCGAATCCTTGCAGTCGCTATATAGGTACGATATCAGTATTGATGTTACGATATTAGTATGTAAATGTTTTTAATACTAATCCTCACACACATCACATCCACAAGGTTAATGCTAACCAGCTCTGATTAGTAACATATTTGAGCGATATCATTTACTTATGAGATTCGTGTTAAATAATTTACGTATGTTTTTCTTCGAATGGTCTCGTAATGCGGAAACACTAATTCTAAGCTAAGCATTATATCATATTCGTCGGTAACATCAATTATATCGCTTACTGATAGGAATCCTGGTCTGTGTGAATAACAGATATTTATGAGGAATGGTGACTACTGGCGGATCTAGGTGGCGAGAAGAGCAACAGGGTCTAACCCTCAAATGTCTACGTAAGCCCATCTATCACATGCCAATTTTACAGAAATTGGAGGACTCGGGTACTTTTCCACATTAAAATAAACCGTTAATTACAAAATACAGCATCATTCTTCTCATCTGTAGTCATTTTTACGCTATGCTAATTCCTACAAAGGCTACATTCATTTGGTTAAGCCATACGAATATTCTGGAACTGCCAGTGATGGTGGCCATTTATCTTCAGCTTGCTCACAAGCAGGCCTTTATTAATTTTATTTTAGCTTTAGTGACAGGTGCTCATGTGCTACAGTAGAAAATATAACGTACTCAAGCAGATACACTGTACCTTTTTTATCAGATTGAAGTAGCAAACGAGCATGCATTCCACCTGATGGTAAGTGCTTACTACTGCCGCCCATAGACATGGGTTACGTTCCACCCATTTGCCCTGAACACAGAAACCACGAATGATCAGCAGTACTCAAAAAACGCTGACGCGCTAATAAAAGGCGCGGGATGTTGATTTGTCACATTTTTTTTTACCCGCGAATACTTTAAAGGCCTATGCTGCAAGAATAGTTGGAACTCACCGACACCAATTAATAAGCTCCAGTAAAATATTGTGATGAAAACAGCAACCGGGCCTGCGGTGTTGAACATCCACCAGTAAGCTTTGACGTACCACGGCAAACCTAGACTGCCTTCTGCAATAATGTCATATAAAATGTCGCCGTTAATAACGGAAATTGTAAATACCTTTATGGACACGTCACATATTACTAGGAAGTCTGTTAATTAGATAATTGAATATAAGATATAGGTAGATAAAAGGCACTAAATGTCGGTTCCTATACTTCGCTCAAGGATGAATAATTTTGCCGCTACTTTATAGTTCCTTTTTTTGGGAATGTAGGAAAGTTATTACATATTTTTTGTATCTGGTCTTACTTTCTTGTTTTCTCTTATTTTTAAAAATTAATTATCTATTTGGAATTTACATATATTCAATAGAGATGGATGTGAATATTTCGTTTTCTTTTTATTCGGCTTTTGACTTAAGCAGTGATAGTTGGTAAGTGGAGGTGGCAGGCCTTTCTTCGTTCTACTCCAAAGGTCCTTTACCACATATATTTTTGTCTACTAACAACAGTGTTAAGCGATTCTGAGTTCTGTTAGACATGCTTTATTGAGGTGTTCTATTTTAGTTCTCAGGGTAGCAACTGCTTATTCCAGTCAGGACTCTAGTTAATTAATTACAGATGTTAGCGTCAATTGGATGCTTATTTACTAATTTTACACATTATATAACAAAAAGAAACTTTTTTATATGTATTTTATATCGATTTCTTTGGTTATGGGATACTAAGGAACAATACTGATATAGGAATATTCTTTTTTTTTATAAATATGAAGAAGAAAGCGAGCAAGCAGCCCACCTGATGGTAAGTGGGTACTGCTGCCCATGGACATTTGTAAGCAACTTCATGTAGAACAGGGGTTCTATATGAAGTCTATCACAGATGCGTTGCTATTCCCGAGGACTGAGATGGTCACCTCATATAAAAGTAAGCCGGCAACCACACCCTTCCACCGAAACGCAAGAATTGCTTCACGCTGGAAATATGTGTGGCGGTGGTTCTTCCCCGGTCGAACTACATTGGTTCTACCACTTGGCAAACCATTTGACTTAAGGTGACCATCGCCGCCCATGGACATCTGTAATCAATCGCAGATAAAATGATAGTCTTACCTGAGGTTAGCCATAAATGCGTTGCCACTCCTGAAGACTAAGTCGGAACTAAGTTGTCACCAATCAGTATATCTCCCTTACCGCACCATTCAGACCAAAACACAGCAGCATTACACTGTTGTTATCTGGCAGAAATAGGTGTGGCGGTGGTGCTTCCGGAATAGAACCACAAAGAGTTCTACCACCTTTACAATGGGGAAAGAAGGGATCGGAGTCCAACCACAAAGAGTAAAGTGGTAGCCTTTACAATGGGGAAAGAAGGGGAGTCTGTTGAACCTCCCTCTGGATCTGCTAGTGTTTTATACCACTTTCAAGACAAAAATAATGAATAATGCTTCTTTCTTTTCAGATTCAACTTAACCAAATGTGAACATCAAACTCCTCAACAGTGTAAAAACTTAAAGTTATGTGACAGTAATGTGAAGTGCACGAATGAACAGTGGTTCGAACGTGTGTACGACAAGATGGCCGCCAACACAAGATGGCGGACGCGCTTCGGTGCGGTCCTGTTCGCTATATTAATACAGGTTGTTAACGGTGAGTTTCTGATTTTATAAATGATATTTATATGAAATGGATTTTTTTTGTAGCTCCCTTTATCTTAGTAAATAAAATATACAACTTATGTATCGTTTAGTATTTCTGACTGTGTGAAAAACCAGCAACCTAAAATCATACATATATGCCAGTTTTTTATTTAAATTATAAGCTTTCATAATACAATTATCTTAGCCTTGTAGGTACGCATGGCGCATTCTACCAACCACTGTATCAATATTACAAGAAGTTGGTGAAAAAAAATCTGTCATGGAAGGATTGGGTACGTCGTACTATGTATTTATTACAGTAGTCTTTGAATTAAGTCGTCAGGTGGTAGAACAAGTGTGGTTCGACCGATGCCTTACCTATGTCTAGAGTGAAGCATTTCTTACGTGAGGTGGAAGGGTGTGGCTGACAGCTCACTTATGAGTTGGCCACCTCAGTTTTCAGCGCTAACAACGCAACCGTGATAGTCTTCAGATGGACCTATATGGGACCTTCAGATGGATTGCAGGCTCGTTTGCTGCATCAATCTTATAGTTAAAAATCTGGTCGAAAGAAATAATCACCTAGATATAATAATAATAAAACAGATTTATTGCCTTATAGTCTTACAATATTACGTACGTATAAAATAACTAATCATGGACTAACGGATAGGAATCAGCTTTCGCTACCACGAGATTGTCATCCCGCGTAGCGCTGATCCTCAGATCTTAGGTGGAAGTTTCTCACGCATTCTCCCCCTTTGCCGACTGACAATAATTAAAAAAAAAACATGAACATTATGTTTAAAATCAATCATTCAAAGTTGAGTGTCGAAAATTTGAACTTGCTTTAAAACGAGGCTTTTCATGTCTCAAGCTCCGATGCCGATAAGAAGCAAACGGGCATGTAGTCCACCTGATGGTAGCCGCTGTCGCTCATGGACATCTGTAAACTCCAGACAAGAGTCTTACCGATATTGGTCACAGATGCATTTCAAATCCTTCCAATTTAGTCTTCAATAGACTAAATTTGAAGGATTTGGATAAGCATGTCTGTCTTACGACCTTCAAATCATAACACCACAGAGTTCAGACTTGCAGTTATTAGACTAATTCTGTGACGGTGGTACCTTTAGAACCAAACCAGAGTTCCACTACCTTTATCCGTGGTTAAGGCCAAGGACCTCACAGCGTCAATACTAGAAAATGTGTTCCCATTATAACCGGTTTATTAGATACCAAAATACCATGAACATAATAAGACCAAAAGTGCTTCGAATCAAGTTTTTCCACGACGGAATGCTTAGTAACACAGAGGCAAAAACAAGCGACAAAAACCGCTCGTGTCTGAGATGTTTTCAGCTATAGATACGGAATGAAGATTATAGCTACGTGATAGAACGTAAATATTTTACTGCGATTTAAATTTGAATCGCGTTTCTCCGCGCGTGTAGAAATTGATCTACGAAGTTAAGTAACATCGGACGCGGTTGGTGGTTGGATGGGTGACCGTCAGTATTTTTGTGCTTATGAGCAAGTTGTCATCGGTTCTATGCAGCGTGGGTAGAAACGGATCTGAAAACTAACCAACATCGACTTTTTTTTCAACATCATCAACATCGACTTTTTTTATCTATACGGTGATATGGATATCAGATGAAAGCTAGTAAATAGACCAATCTAAAAATATATAGGCATATTGTCAGGTGGTAGAACCAATGTAGTTCGACCGGGGAAGTACCACCGCCTCATCTATTTCTAGCGTGAAGCAGTTCTTGCGTGAGGTGGAAGGGTGTGGTTGCCGGCTCA
>DWNE01002370.1:0-19060 GCA_018249875.1 Cecropterus toxeus | reverse complement strand
AAGCACGGTGAGCGCTAATGCTCACCGGGAAAGAGGCCAAAAGAAGCATCGCTCTGAGTTCTCCGATTGCGTTCGAGTTCCGAGATCCTGAAGTCTTCTACACAACGATGAGGACGGTCAATGGAGGGTTTTGTGCGGTAAAAATCCCACATAACCGTCGGGTACCTTTTAAAGGATGAATCGACGGAAGACCTCTATAAGATTTTCAATTCTACTGTACTGTCACCATTAATCTCCTATTCGCTGAGCAAATTGGAAAACGATGTTTTATGTTAATAAGCATTTAAAAATATTTTTTTGTCAAAACAACATTTATCTCGCCCACGAAGGACTCCATCTAATTAAACAGAAAAAAAATATCGCGTTTGTTGTATGGGAGAACTCTTAATTATTTATTTTATTCTATTTTTAGTTGTATCTGCTGTTATAACGCAACAGAAATATATCATCTGCCAAAATTCAGCTGTCTATCTATCACAGTCCGTAAGATACAGCCTTGTGACAGACAGACAACAGAGTCTTAATAGGGTCATAGTAATAGGATCCCGTTTTTACCCTTTTGTACGGAACCCTAAAATCAATAATCAATCAGCACGTATTTAATATTATTAAAGAAATTCAGCTTTCTACTTGACACCTTTACTGAGTAAATTGTTTTACTAATTTTCAAGTTACTTTGACGACTTTTAATAGTCTGCAAGCAGCAAGACTACTACCTACTTTAAGTCCCACAACATAATGAGAACATCCCTACAATCGGAGGAAACCTTGACTATAAACGTAACGACATTTATACGATACATCGAAACGAATATCATAGACTACAAAAATAATATAGCATTATGATACGATATAGACAAAGTACAAGATGGCGTGGTTGGCGTCTATTCCATATATGCACTGCGATTACCCTATTTGTGCGGAGACAGCAGGAAAACAAATTTGAAACGCATGCTTTTCTACTTTATTACTTTAGTTAGACGTAATTTAGTTAGTTTTTTGAAGGTAACACATATTACACAGTTCATAAGATTCCTTCCGTAACGTCACAGGGCAGAGTTATTGCCAAATTAAACCTTCTCTCAGATTGAGAGACTTACAGGCCATAGTCCAACACACTGGCTAAGTGCGAATTGTTAGCGGTACATCCCAAAATAAATCCTAAAAACCTTGTAACGTTTATATGTACCAATAAGTGATGGTTACCATAATGGACTGTGGTCTGTAGATTAAAATTTAGTGGTCTAAGGTTAAGGTTAATACAAGGTATATGAAAACGTCGTGAGGAAACCAACACACCTGAGAGTTCTCTAAAAAAAAGTCTTAAAGGTGTGTAAGATGCTTAAGATTCGAGTAAATGAAATGACCGTAATCTTCGAGTCCTGATTTATACTATTTATTTATCGACTATTCAATACTTTCAATACATACTAATCATAGCACATCGTTTAGTACATCACAGGTGTGTGAAGTATACCAATTCGTACTTGCCCAGCGCCGTAGAATATGGGCTTCTTTCTGAAAGACCCCTGCCCAGCAGTAGGACAATAATGGGTTGATGAAGATGCTCGTCAGACCAGAATACAAGGGTTAGCACTGGAATAACTACACAAAAATAGGTGGCACGAATGTCCAATAAACCAAGAACTGATGAATGGATATAGATAGCTTACATAAAATAACGTTATGAAAACCCTTTGTTTATTTGTAAAGCGTGGAAATCGTCTCTCATCTCTAATCTCGTTCGCGATGGGACGAGTCGATAGAGGACAACAAGGCATCATGCCGTGACTTGCCACGAATTTGTAAACGCGGTCGCGAGGCGTGGCGTTTGTCGCTTTATTTTCAACTAGCTGTGCCATCTGGTTTCACTCGCGAAAAAAAAAACTTTAAATTGTAACAGTTTGGTCGAGGAGATGGATTTCAAGGAAATTAACCTTAATAGTTTCCTCCGCATACGGACTATAAGCACAATATTAATCTAAATGAAATTCACTAGTTTAGATTCGGTGCGATATCAAACACAAAAAAGAATGTCTGTTATTAGTTAAATTCCGTTTTTTTGAGCACATGTGCCATTAAAAGACAGTCGGTTTACTATTTCGTTATATATCTATACGTTTCGGTTCAAAGGTTATTCACCTTATTTTAATTTTACGTTTACATCAGCTATGAAACTAGAAAATGCTTCTTGCCTTTTACGAGTATATCGGATGGTCCGAGTCTCCGACGAAATTAAATATTTTTCCCATGCGGTGTTCAAATGTTTTCTGACTTATTACTGTTAATCATCTATCACTGAAATACACAATCTGTAACAACGTTTACCTCTTATATGTACCATAATAAGAAGGACTTATGTTTAATGTCAGTTATGTCACTTTGTTAAAATCACTTTAAAACGTATTTCTATTCTCAAACGAACAAACAAATTCCCTTTACATATATTAGTATAGATTATGATTCGTTGGTTGTTTCGTGGCAGGCATGCAATCACAGTTAATAATACATGAAGGTAATATTTTCGCCGATTCGTCGCATCCAAATTGGCTGTCGTGTATCGCGAAATGGCTTATTTATTTAAATTGTTCTGTATTCACTTTACAGTAGATCGTTAATAGTAACATTGTTAAATAATACAAAATACAAAAAATAAATAAATACAAATAAATAATACAAAAAATAAATAAATACAAAAAACCCGACTGCTTAAAACATTTAATTAAATTTAACGGTTTGTATGAGATTTCGTCAAAATAGTCAAGTTACCTTAACTTGACTAAAATAATAATTTTAGAAAGGTCTATTTACTAGCTTTCATTTGATACCCATCATGGCAGTAAGAAACTTCCCACCCCTACCGTTGTTTCATATCTACAGGGCTATTTTAAAAATGATATAGTCTATACCAATCTGCAAACTGAAACGATTCTAATGGTATGTTAAATGTCATATTCCGTCAAACCGTTTCGGTTGTAGCGCGTGCCGAAGAAATGGACATACCTATATACGTTCGAAAAACATTACCCTCCTTCTAGTGCTGTTGGGTAAAAATTAGAACTAAAATCATGTTGTACTGATATGTTGAGGAAGACTTTGGGAAGACGTTACAGATAACGTTTATTTGTCAACGCTAGCAGGACTTGCCAGGTGGTAAAACCAATGTAGTTTGACCGGGGAAGTACCACCGCCAAACCTATTTCTAGCGTGAAGCAGTTCTTGCGTTTCGATAGAAGGGTGTGGTTGCCGGCTCACTTTTATATGAGGCGAACATCTCAGTCCTCGGGAGTAGCAACGCTCCTGTGATAGACTTCATATAGAACCTCTGTTCTATATGAAGTTTCTTACAAATGTCCATGGCAGTAACCACATCAGGTGGGCTGCTTACTCGTTTGCTACTTCATATTTATAAATAAAAAAACCTTGAAAACTAATTCTGTAAGGCACTTAGGTACTTTGAATAAAAGAGAAATCGCGTTCAACAATGAGTTTTGTTAAAAGTTGTTGGAAGAAATAGGTATTCTATTTTTAAAAGCGGATTATAGATAATCCCGTTAAAATAATGCAATAAGCTTTATCAAATTAAAAAAATCTAATTTAGTAATTTGTTATTTTGAGAAAATTCCTTTCGTCTTTATCATTTTAGGGTTCGGTACCAAAGAGTATAAACAGAACCCTATTATTAAAACTCCGCTGTCCATCTGTTTGTCTGTCCGTCTGTCTGGGATCAGGCTGTGTTAAATGAACCGTGATAGCTAGACAGCTAAACATTTCACAGATGATGTATTTATGTTGCCGCTATAAGAATAAAAACTACAAACATAATAAAATAAATAATTAAGAGGGGCTCCCATACTACAAACGTGTTTTATGGCGTTTTGTACAAATAAGGGTTCCGTACCATTATTCCGTTCGTGCGTGAGTCCGACTCGCACTTGGCTGAATTTAGAATCTATCTTAATATTATTACGTAGGATATTAATCCCATGTATTTTCTTTTTACGGTCTTTATACGATTTGGAAATATAAAAATGTAAAATTATTGACTACCCGCGTGGCGGAGCGGTCACCATACCGGTCTTACATATAGTTGGTTCCATTGGGAATCGAACCCGGGACCCACTGCGCGTCAGACCGGTATGATGATCACTCGGCCACGCGAATCTTCAAATACCAAATTGTGTATTCGTCTTTGTTAGTGTCCATGACACCCACGACATTGGTTAAAATCCTGATGTATGTGTCAAAATAATGTACATGCAACTTCAAAAGTGGTAGAACTTTTTAGTGGTTTGACTTCGAAAGCACCACTGCCACACCTGTTTCTATAATAACAGCAGTATTATGCATTGCTATGATTTAGTTTGAAGGGACATATATTGTCCGAAACGCTCTAACTTAGTCCTCAGAGATAGCAACGTGTTGTGGCTAACCTCAGGTAAGACTGATCTTCTCCGGATTTATTACAGATGTCCATGGGCGGTAGTACCCACTTACCATCAGGTGGACTGCATGCTCGTTTGCTACTTCACATTATAAGAATAAAATATATCTTTATTTCTTGCATGGTGGAGATATTTTTTTTACTCTACCTATTTTAACAATATTCCAGGGTAATTATAAATACCAATAAAATTAATAATACTAAGATAAATTCTACAAGTATAGTAAGTATTTACAAAACCGTAAGTTAATCACGAAAAAATGTGTATAAAGAACAAAAATATGACACGATATTAAAAACGAAAATTAATTTTATGGATATTTCATAGTCGCTTAGCAAATTATTTCTGAAGTAAATATCTAGAACACTCATCACTTAACGTGATTAATTTTAATATTGGTACATGAATCTAGAAATTCTATAGGTATTTCTTATTAAAGTGTCAGAGGAGAATACAGTTGGCCTAATGGTTAGTGGTAGCTACCGTCCATAGACATATTTTATCAGCCCCTACATTTAAAGTCTTACATGCATCAGCAACAGTTTTTTTGTCAGATTAAAGAAACAAACGATGTAATCCATCAGATGGTAAGTGGTTACTGCCGTGTGTATCATCGTGTTTGGCGGCGATATCGGCCACATATGCATTGCTACCTCTACCTATAGCCCTAAGAGCTCTGTTGAATCGTCTTATGTCTGTCTATTCTTCACACTCTTCATGCTGGGACATATCTGTACTCAATACTGCTATAAATCGTATGATAGAAATAGGCGACACCTATTTCTGTCTTGAGCAGTAACTTTAGTGTCGAGCTTCGATTTCTAACATCTTTAGAAATCAATAGTTTACAAAAATTACTATTTTATATACATATACATATATATACCAAATCGTACTTGGCCAGTGCGATGGCCTAAACCTCTAGTTAGTGGCCTAAAAAGGGGTGTGTCGGTAGCCTAAAACGCTCTCATTCTGAAAAAAGACCTGTACCCAGTGGGACAGTAATGGATTGACGAGACTTACACTATAAAAAATAGCCGTCTCAGAACGTTTGGCAGACGTGTAACATCGTGTTCGTGCAAGTAATATGCATAAAAGAGAAGATTGCGACAGGATTAAACATATAACATAATGAAAATAACGCCATCTAACAGTGCCCCGCACTTAGCTGAGCTAACAACGCAACCTGCTTAGTTTTGTTCGGCGTACAACAGATGGCGCAAAAATAAATAAACAAGCATCGCCACGTCAACGATCAAGTTTACCTGTGCCTGTATCTGTAGTGTGCCTGTATCTAAATCGCTCACATCAACAGATGTGAGCGATTTAGGTACATATGGTAAAAACCAATGCTCCAAAATTGTACGAACTTGCAACATTTCCGCCCCAAAGTTAACCGGGACATCGCAATGTTTTTAAAACAAGAAGCGGTGGCGAGTTGTTTTTTCTAAACTTGGCTGTCTATTTTGAAGTGGCTGGAATATAAAATTAGGTAAGGAGGCATAAATATTCAGCAAGACTATATAAATAAACGAAGTTGGGGCCATTTATTCCGATACACCGGGACTGGTGCAGAGACTGGAAAAGTTGGGCGGAAACGGGATTTCCTAATGTGATTTTAATTCGTTCTTTCGGCGACGCGGAGGGTAATTTCAATAAAAAGCAAAGTCAGTGGATATTTTATCCAAGGAAATATAGGAATAAACAAGTGAATTGGACGCGTGAAGTTTCGACCTTGAAGCTTTTTGACTAATTGAATGTTGGAAATCGCGATTTCATTTTCTAATGAAACACCATTCTAATTAGTTATATGGGTAATGTTATATATCGACATATAGTTTCTTTGAAAACTGCAATTACATAAAACACACTTACTAGTAATATAGATATCACTTGTAATGAAAAACCCATTAAATATTATGTGACCTAAAAACCTCGTTCGCATCTCATAATGAGAAAGCTATCTACTTCTAATATACGTAGTCAGCTGCGTATGAATTGAAAGAATCCACAAGCAAACACAAGAATTGCTTAATGAACTTTTCATGATTCTACTAAGAAAGTATCACAGAATTACCTACACCTTATACTCTAACAATTCTACGCGCTATAGTATTATAGCTCACAAATGGTAAAGCCAAGTAGTTTACAAGAGCCATTCAGATTAAATTTTCAGGGCTAGCAACATATATTTGATCGACTACAGTGG
The DNA here is from genome assembly GCA_018249875.1 of Cecropterus toxeus. Lineage (NCBI taxonomy): Eukaryota > Metazoa > Arthropoda > Insecta > Lepidoptera > Hesperiidae > Cecropterus > Cecropterus toxeus. The sequence continues at coordinate 12,406 of DWNE01002370.1, read as the reverse complement.
AATGCGCATTCGCAGCTCCGCATCTAAGGGGGGCAAGCCGGGGCCTATGCTCCAGGCGGCAAGTTCAGAGGGCGGCAAATTCAAACCTTGCATACAAATGCGCAACTCATCATTCATCATTGATTTAATTTTGACCATTAGGTTGCCTAGTCAGTAGGAACTGGAACGCTTGACACGTTTACGTTTTAGATGACCATTAATTATTGGACATCTGATGGCTGACGATGGTAAAAATAAATTCAAATGGAAAGGGGCGGCATTTTTAATTTTTTGCCCGGTCTAAAAATAATAAAGATTCGGGGCTGCGTATTCGTTTACCACTTGAATCTGATATCAATAAATACATTTTAATAGTATCTAGTAAATATACTTTCAATAACAAAATCAATGAAACATGTTTTGAGTTTCATCACTACAAAAAGGAAGAAACGAGGAAATTAGAAAGGAATGAACTGTCGCGCGGCGGGGCCGTTACAGAAGTTTGGTGCGAAGTGTTATCTTGTGTTTCTGGTTCGACCGACTAATTTAGAGATATGAGGGTCTCCAATCTTCGAACTTTTCACGGAGATACATTTGTACGTTGTTCGTGTAGAAAATTAGCTAATGTTGTGACTTATATGATGTTGCAGGGATGATATTTGTCAGGATTGTACGAGTATAAAGATAATGGTTCCTACTTTATTTGTAAGTATGTAAATTGTAAAAAGTAAATTAAAGATTTGTTCAGGTCTATTTTTGATTTCCAGACTTATTTTCGTGACAAGCTTTTATATGATAAGAAATTTTACAATTATGGGTTTGACTAGTAAAAAGTTAATTTTTTTGTATATTTACAGTGCATTAAAATAAAAACCTGTTTTTTTATAATATACATATAAATATACATAGTTCAATATCAATTTATTTTCTTATACTATTTTTAGTTGTCCCTGGACATAATACCATTTCATTTGATACCTATATTGGGAGGGTTGTACATAAATATGTAATCCGCCATTTTGATGCGGTGGCCATTTTTAATTAACAACTATACTCCTTATTTATAATTATCATCAGAACTAAAGTTGTATTCCAAATTTCTCAGTCACTAAGAAAGGGGGTAAATTCGGTTTTTAACATTTGACTTAAAATAATTACAAACACTGTAAGATTAGATTGTTAAATAAAAGCTTTCAAAATTATTATAATGGGCAATGAAGCAACATTTCCGTCGACTTATAACAGTAAGTCAAGTATTATAAGTCAACCACCAGCTTGCATTTGTTACCAATTAGTAAAGCCAATTAGTGACGACTCCCCCAGTGGACTATTATTATGGAGAGTCGGATCTATGAACTTACAAGCAAAGCGATATGTCTATTTGCAATCGAGGAACTAACGAACTAGACAAGGCTACTTTTTGTGCTAAGATTTAAATCGATTGGTCCTTAATAAGTCCCTAGACGCTTAGATTTGCTAACGTGTTGGATCGAAAACTTTGAACATCAATTTGAATAGTCTTGAAACTGCAATGATATGAAATTATGACATTGTTTGAACTAAAATAACAATTTTTGAGCATTATGAAACACAATTGTGATAAAGGGACTTTTTTATACTTAAACCTAAACATAGTACAGTAATCACCTTCAAACTGAAATTTCAAACACAGTACATTTTTTTTAAAAGGTATAGCAATTTCTTTTATTTTTTTATTTTCATACCCCAAACCCTTTCTTGCAAACATATGTGATATACGGATACGTGGATCTTTCAATTTTATTAAACGCATGGATTTTACTACCGTCGTTCTTTATAAACTTCGAATCCGCTTAATCGATTTCAATGAAACTTTCCGACAAAATGTGCCTTATTCCAGCTTGGAAAATACATTATACCGGATAGATGGCGCAATTCTTTTTCTTTTTTTTATCTGGTTTAAATGGCAAACAAGCATGCAGTCCACCTTACGGTAAGTGGTTACTGCCCATGTACCTGTAAGCAACTTCATATATAACAGAGGTTGTATCTGAAATCGATCACAGATACGTTAGAAAGAAAGAAATAGTTTGTTCATAATGCGTACACACCTGCTCTGTTAAATACACAGTAATATTATACTAATTACATTAGATGGTGGCGAGTGGTATGCATCACGAAACGGGCCCTTTTCAGCTTTATGCTGGTTGATTGCTTTCAGCCAGCGCTGGTCTTCCGAAGATGGTGAAGTCACGCCAGTTCAGTCAGTACAATCCAAGCGTTAATTGCTATTGTCGTGATCTTTTTTATTTAGTATATAAAATAAATATCTACTACATATCGTATAAGATATGCTCGTTAAAAGTTATTAGATATCGCCGTCTAATTTGACACGATGGTAATTATACGGAGAAGTTGTGCCTTGTTTCTTGTTGCCTAATCACGTTACTCTACACTTGGGTAATTACGAATACATTTACCTCTGCTATTATAAAACGAAACCGACGACTCTTGACATATCATTTTTTTTTATAAATATGAAATAGCAAACGAGCAAGTAGCTTGATGATAAGTGGTCACTGCCGCCCATGGACATCGGTAAGCAACTTCATAATTGAACAGATGTTCTATCTCAAGTCGACAGATGCGTTGCTTCTCCCGAGGACCGAGATGGTCGCCTGATATAAAAGTGAGCCGGCAACCACACCCTTCCACCGAAACGCAAGAACTACTTCACGCTAGAAATAGGTGTGTGTGTGCGATGGTACTTCCCCGGTCGAACTGCATTGGGATCTACCACCTGGAAAAATGTATTCAATTCACAGCTTATGAATATTAACCCAATATTTCGGAGTTTTATAATATACGTTTTTCGCGGATCTGCCCGATTTGTTTGGTTCATGCACCACGGTAAAAAGTATCCAAGGTGTTAATCCAACCTATAACCTATATGTGTGCTAAATTTCATCCAAATCCAATCAGTACTTTTTTGCGTTAAAGAGTAACGAAGTGACATATATCCTCACAAAATTGCGGATTTATAATTTGAGTAAGATAATATTGTTCCATTAGCTTCGTTATAAATCAGCCCTTTTTTTAAGTTACGAAATAATTGTGTTCACTATATTCATCAATAAAATAATTCAAAGGGATATCTATTTATTTAGCAGTAAAGCTGTCGATACCCTTCGTGTTGATATACACACATGAGGTTTATATACTCGCATATAATATTTAATCATTTATGATTTTACAATAATATTTCATAAAAAAAATATAGAATTGCTGCTGGAAGAAATTTCAGTTTCAAACAAGTAATCATTTGTAATAACTGATTTTTTAAATATAACGTGAACAAAAACTTATAAAATAAAAAAAATATATATCTTAAATAATACACACTTACCTCCACAAACAAGCAAGAGGACGAGCAGTAGCGCACGGGAACGAACCCTGGACCCCATGTCGAACTGCCACTCGCCTCGCCGCTCGCTACTGTTCATTATATACCATCTGTAACAAGTAAAGATCATCATTAACGATTTGAAGCTACACTATGTGGTGTTGTTCTTAAATAGTACCCCTTCCTATATTCCCATGGTTATCGTAGGAGGCAACTAAGGGACATGAAATAAAATTAAATGAAACGAAATAAAACGAGATGAAACCAAATGAAACCAAATGAAACGAAATGAAACGATGTGAAACGAAATGAAATATGAAAATCTTTATTTTTTAATATTTAATATTGAAATACTAGTTTATTAATTCATTAAATTCTTATTGTCGTAAGCAACTTTAATCATTAAAAAAATACATACAGTCGAACGTATAACCTACTCCTTTTCGAAGTCGGTTAATAAACTGTAAATGGAAAATATATTTGTATAAAATCGTGTCGCCATAAGCGTGCAGTCCACCTGATGGTAAGTAGTAACTGCCTGGACATCTATAAGCAACTTTATATAGAACAAGGGTTCTATCTGAAGTCGATCACAGATGCGTTGCTACTCCCGAAGACTGAAATAGTCGCGTCATATATAAGTGATCCGGCAACCACACCCTTCCACCGAAACGCAAGAACTACTGCATGCTAAAAAGGTGTGGCGGAGGTACCTCGCCGGTCGAACTACGCTGGTTTTCTTCTTCTTCTTTCTTCAACAAATAATCACCCACTGCTGGGTATAGCCTTCTCATTGGATTTCCAATCAGTGCGGTTGTTTGCTCTTATTTATGTTTAGTTATGTTTTTGTTTACACTGGTTTTACCACCGGGTTAATATTTTCTATCATCTTTAAAATATTAGTAAATAAATTACAGACATTAAAAAATGTGCAAATAAAAATCATCATTGGTCGGTTGGTAATAAAAATAAACGTTTTAATTACGATCACTTCAGTCTAATTGGATTCACTGTTAAGTCGGTACTTACCAAAATTACAAAGTTCTGCATAAAAATAAGTAATTCTGAACCAAAAGTCGGTCAACAGAATTAGCCGAGAAACTTCCCATTGAAGTTAGTTGACTGCAAAGTAGTTTACAAGAAAATTAACTAAACTTTCAGGATGCAGGATTTTAACTTACTTTGATACTTAGTAACATATGTGATACACAGGATTGTTCCTCATTGTTCACAATAACACACGCACGCTTTTTACACTCATAGCCCCACAGTAGGATTTTCTCCTGTGTCGTGGGTGCCATGGACACACAAGCACGAATATACAAACTCCCAGACCCAGAACAGAAATCTAAACTCATCACTTACATGTCTGTTTGGCCGGGAATCGAACTCGGGACCCACTGCGCGTCAGACCCGTTTGTTGACCGCTCGGCCACGCGGCTACCACAATAGAGTAAAAAAGGTGGTTTAGTACATAATCTCGAAGTCATTCAATATTATATTTTACGCTGAAAGGTTGTCACGAAACTGTGTCCAATTTGACCTTCAACTCTTCAAACCTGCATCACCAGAGTCGCAAGGTTGAAGGTAAACTTTTTCATCATAATCTAGGTACCCAACGTTTATCCCAAGTTTCATGAGAATTGGAGCGCCTTGAACTGAGTTATCCTAAGTTATTAAAAAAAAAATAAGAAGTAATTTCCACCCCATGAATCGGAGCATTAATCATTAGATCATACCCATGTCCAAGAACGAAAGTCTTATAATAAAATACGTGATTAAATGAAAATAGAAATAGTCCAGAAAAATCTAAGTTATTCAAATTATAACAAATGTATTTCCGATTTTCCGGGAATACATAAAAATAATTCCATTTCCATAAAACGGAAGCCCTTGTGAAACTAACCGCAAACAATGCCGCTTGAATCATGTCAATCGGTTGTGGCATCGTGAAATCGTGAAATATTGTAGATAAAACTAGAAACATTGTTAAAATAACGCACGCAACGTATGCACACTTTCTACACTCATAGCCCCACATTAGGATTTTCCCCTGTGTCGTGGGTGCCATGACACACAAAGACCAATACACAAACACCCAGACCCAGAAAAGAAATCTAAACTCATCATTCATATTTCTGTCTGGCCGGGAATCGAACCCGGGACCCATTGCCCGTCAGACCGGTATGGTTACCGCTCGGCCACGCGGGTCGTTAAAAATAGTAAAACATGAAATCCAACTACGTAAAACGAGTTTTTGTTCATAAAGGTATATCTAAATTAACGTTTTATATGAGTTTTCAACAAAACAGTCAAGTAAAAGTACTGTAATAGACTGTAATAGATATATTTTAAGAATGGTCTGTTTACTAGCTTTCATTTAAAACCCATATTGTCGCGATACTAAAAAAATCGTCCCTCCCCTCTTTTCTCCTATTTGTATATTGCCCATATCACTTTGCAAACTGAAACGATTCTAATGATATGTCATAGGTCACAATCCGTCAAGCCGTTTAGGCTGTAGCGCGTGCCAAAGATATAGACAAACATACATACAAACAAACGTACATACGTTTGAAAAACATTACCCTACTTTTGACGGATAATAAAAAAACGCCTTTCTAACGCTTAAACAAAAAGTACCTTCTTTCGGAACATCATATTCATTTTTAGTTTCTATAAACATGTTTTTTATTATTCTGACTTAACTGACTGACTCAAATCTTATTTTAGTTGATTAGACTCCATGCTCGTTTCTAGCAATATCCAATTCAATTAATTAAAATTTACTTAGAAGCTAAAATAGCACAAAATAAATTTTCCAGTCACAAACATTGATAAAAGTCTTCGGGAAGCTATATTTTTAATTTTGTGAGAAGCAGAACTCATCTGACGCGAACTCTATTAAAGTTATTCCAATAAAACGAAGTAGCATCTCTATCCTTTATTGAAGTAGTATTTATCGAAAAACTGCTTTGTGATATCATAAAAATGTATATTCTGTTAAAGTTAGCGAACTATTTTGCTTTGTAGAATAATATTTGATAAGCCGTCATAATGTTAAAATATTCTTCAAATTGAAGTTAAAATAAACCATTATTATCTCTATTTACTTACTATTAAGATATTAAAATTTATTTCAATTTTACACAGAAAATATTTTGATATGACAGATACAGAAAGTGTTACTATTAACATACCGACATGTAGCAGCAAATTTGCAAAAAAAAATACAATAAGCAAGAGGTTCCAGATTTGATTATAGCCAGAAAAATCGTCATTTTATCTATGTTAGACGCAAATAATTTCATTTGTAAGTTTAGTGTGAAAAGCCAAATTCAAAAATATAATATGATGAATTTTGTATGACAGTGGATCTGGTAAACCCCATAACAAAGGCTTCTTTTCGTCATTGCTTTAAAGTGATTGATCAATATCAAAATTTGAAGAGAAACAAAAAAAAAAACAAATTGAATAAAATAATTGTGAATCAAGTAATAATTAGTGAATCGGGGCAAACGTAAAAATAGATCGCATCAAAACAAAACCCTCGTTATATTATGATATCTTATCAAACTAGACGCAATCATACACACGAAGAAAATTTCATCAAAATCGCTTAAGCCGTTTTTAAGATGAATATATACATTATACAAATACTACACGTGATTGACATATTGAAAAAAAAAATTATCCACGTGCGAAAAACGGAATGGTACCTACCATTCTCTTCATTAGTGCAAATTCAAGTCACAACAACAAGTGAATATTCATAAAGGATTCGTTTATATGCCCCAGTTATAACACAAAGCCCGATGCGTCAGCGGCTTGCGTCACATCCCAGTAGGAGTTGAATCAAACTTCGATATGATAAGAAACTAACGGTAGTATATAAAAGGAGTCTGGGAATCATGGGAGTCATGGGAACCTATCATTTAATGAACAGCGTGACGGAGTTGTCCCCATTATCACCTCGCGAGGCAGAAGATCTCCCTTTATATTTACTTTACTACTTCCTATAAAATGAAACAACAACTTTCCACCGCTATTTTCGTCAACCCATTATTGTCCCACTGCTGGGCACGGGTCTTCTCTCAGAGTGAGAGAATTTTAGGCCATAGTCCACCGCGTTAATCAATAATTATATATTTATGCAGTTTTGATTCTCCACGGAAATGCAAAAGGATAAAAAAGATATACAAAACAGATAAGAAAACAGACAAACCCGTAGAATTTCTTGCCGGATCGTCTTAGTTGAAGTCGTCTTCCGATCCGGTGGTTTGTAAATGCACCTGTGCCTACACAAAGTATAGACATTTAATTTCATTTAGCACGTACTTTAAATTCGAAAAATACGAGGCCGCAAGCCGCATCGCCTACACGTCTATTAGAAAACTAGTTCGGAAAACGATTTCTCTCTTTTCCATTTCATCCTCAGGATTTTAATCCGGAGCAGCAAGTTAGCAAAAACTACCCGAAATGAAGAACGTTGTGATCAATGCTCATTCAAATCAGTTCGCAGACGGACATTTGTTTTAGTCTTTTCCTGGATCCAGATTAGGTCTATTTTATCGAGTTTTATTACGTTAAATGTATTTACGTCAAATGTAACCATGACACTATTGTATTTAGTTTCATTATGTTAAATATATTTACGTTAAATGCAACTATGGTAATTTTTTAAAGCACGTTAAATATTCAGTAGTATTACAGTACCAACCTGTTTAAATAAGAGTATAGATATTTTGTAATGGATTATTTTTTCCCTGTGAGTAATAATTTTTTGTAGCGTTCCAAGTAGATGGATGTCTTTTTCTATTATGTTTTTTTTTCATTAAGTATAAGGCCATTTACTGATCAAATCTCAGAAACGGGTTAAAATAGTAATATTTCAAAGGTTATTTAAAATTAACTACAAGATAAATATTAATTAAACAAAAAAATCATAATAATCTACTTAATTTTTTTTTTTTGACATTTTGCAAATAAATTACAGAGTAGCTATTTCGCGAATTAAACATTTTTTTACTAAATCTTCCACATGCGCGATGCGCATCGATGCGATCGGAGTGTTTTGATACATAATTAAGACGATTGAATCATTAAGCAACAAGTTTGACATAAACGTACTAAACATATCTGGCCCATACCAATACAACCCTCCAACAGCTGTTTAGTTACTTAATATACGGGTAAAGTTTAAATAAAACGTTCGTTCGTCCTTAATTGGGGTTTTTACAAACATTAATCAAGTGTTACGTCTAGGGGGGAATTTTTATGTGGAGGGCGACCGTGACTGATGACGGGCGAGTCCGGGGCGCGGACCGAGTGCATTCATCAATAGACGGGCTGACTCTCGAGGGAGTAGTACTATACGAATGTTAGATAGGTCGGTGAGTTACGCTTTTTGTTACTGGGAAGTATAATAGTTCAAACGTATTGCAGTAAATTAATCGTGCCAATAACACGCTTTCTACACTTATAGCCCCCCAGTAGGATTTGCTCCTGTGTTGTGAGTGCCATGGACACACAAATACATATACACAAACACCCAGACCTAGAACAGAAATCTAAACTCATCATTCCCATTTCTGTCTGGCCTGGGATCGAACCCGGGACCCACTGCGTGTTAGACCGGTATAGTGACCGCTCCGCCACGTGGGCAGTCGAACGTTCGAACGTATTGCACTAAATTAATGGTGCCAATATCAATATTTATAAATCAAGTTTTGATAAGATTTGTACTAATGTAGAGGCTGTATGATTTACGGTTGGTATTTTGCTAAGGATCAATATAAATTCTTTCAAACTAATGATAACAGGCAGTGGCGTAGCGTGGGCTACTATTTTGACGACCAAAAAAAAACGAATTGTAAAACAAAAAACGACAATTTCTAAGTTGACGACCAAAAAAAAACGACAATATCTAACTTGATGACAAAACAAGGTTGCCAAATCTGTTTATGCCGCCCCCAAATCTGTTTTCGCTACCCCTCTAAATGTGCCGCCCGGGGCCGCCCTTGCGCCCCCCCCCCTCGCTACGCCACTGATAACAGGTGAAAATATACATCACTCATCAGTGCAAGAATTCAACCGGTTAGTCCTTGAACTGAACTTTATACTATTATGAATTGAACTTTATACTTCTGTTTTATCAAAGGTCCCATGGCCACAAAAAATAAATAATATTCCGTTTTATCCTTGACGAAACCCGAATATATATTATGGGAGTAATGTAAGAACGTCAACGTAGCGTAAAAACTTTACCTGCATAGGTATTTGTTACTTATATTCTGACCAATTTGTATTAAAGCAAAAAGGATAAAAATAATTGTTTATTGAGTCACTTAGAATTAGTATTAGTTTCTGCTACACTCCAACTCACTACTTGAATAGATATTTGTTCATTTACCATTCATTTAAAATGGCCATCGTAACAAAACACAGGTTAAGTTCAGGAACCTACCAAAACTAATTTGAAATTAAACCGCAGAGGTCCTAGGTTTTAAATTTATGCCTATGAGCAAAGGGACGAACTAATTACTAAATTAATAAAGGAATGTTTACCGTCCCAAACTTTAAGCAGACCTATTAGTATTTATATAGTTTAAATTTAAAGGGAAATACTTACTAAAGTTACGTTCATAATAAATAATGCGTTTGTAAGTATGTTGTTTGTTGCTGTTAATTTTATTGAGTAACTTTTGTCTTAAAATCTAAAAAAAAGTAAATCAAACTAGTATTATTGTTAAAAATATTAAAATGAATACCCCGACTACTTAAAACAGTTTTATATGCCTTTAGAAAGCGTTTATATGACTTTTCGTCAAATTAGTCTAGTAAAAGTATTATAAATTATATGTATATATTTACTAATGGTTCTATTTACTAACTTTCATTTGATACCCATATTGTAGTGATAATAGAAAAGACCCCCTCCCCTTTTGTCCCCTACTTTCAAGCCCTACTTTTAAAAATTATATAGCCTATAGCAAACCCGTGCCCACTTCGTTGGACATTAAAAAAATGCTGTATCTGGTTCCATTAATTATTTGTACCCATAAAGCCAGATACTAAGTTTCATAGAGCTTGCTTCAAAATTGGCGAACTTTCATACAAACTTTTAACCTCTGTTTAAACCCCTTAGGGGTTGAATTTCCAAAAATCCTTTCTTATTGCTCACTTATACCAAGAAAGGAACTCCTGTACTATATTTTAGGGTTCTAGGTACAGTAGTTTCGGCTTTGCATTGATATGTCAGTCAGTGAGTCGGAATTGTCTGTTATATTATATGCCATACGTCACAACACAATCCATCAAGCCGTTTGGGCTGCCGAAGAAATGGACATACATACAAACAAACATCTTCCACCTTTGAATTACATACACGTACATCCCATATTTATCTTTTCATTGTTATTAATGAAATTTTCAATCATTTGCATAAAAAAATCCAATCGATAGAAATAAGGTTCTATTGTAACATAATATTTATATCGACACAAAAGTGGAGTATCTCAAGTAACGATAAATATCCTCCAGATCTGAAGTTTCTAGATTTGATGCGTGATAAAAAGACGCTTTCTACACTCATAGCCCTAAACTAGGATTTTCTCCTGTGTCGTGGGTACCATGGACACACATACATGAATACACAAACACCCAGACCCCGAACAGAAATGTAAACTCATCATTCAGATGCCTGTCTGACCGGGGATCGAACCCGGGACCCACTGCGCGTTATATCGTTATGGTAACCGCTCGGCCACGCGGGTCGCCGAATTTGGCGCTTAATTAGCCTCTCAAAAGACGTTAATTACAACGATGTACAAAATCCTTTTTTGACTATTGAGTTATGGGTGTCAAATGCGTCAAATGGGTGACGCAGTTTTTCCTGACATACAAAAAATACATAGGTAAGGTACAACATCTGTATTTTACGTCGAATGTATCTTTACATTTCTTTTTATTTTCGTCCATTAAGATCTTTAAAAATCATTACTCCAACCACTCCAATGTTCTACACATACGAGCTGGTACATACTCAAAACAAAACAGAAGAAGAACAGAACTACAAGCAAAAAGAAGCCGTTAACTTTAGTTTCTCCAGCAAGCTGATATCAACGTTAGAACTAGTAATTTGTAAGCGAACTTGTGCTTATAATACAAAGATACGCTACGAGACGCAGGCCGAGATACGTGATAGTTTGAAAGTACAGTTAAAACTTTTCGCGTAAGTTATTTTAGTTATCTGTCCGTCATGTAATGGAATTGAATTATATAAAACCTGAATATTATTGCTTCATACTTAATAATAATGTCCAATATAAAACACAATTGGTATATAGGTATATACTCGTAACTTCTCAGTAAGAAATTTGTACTTTGAGAAATAAAGTCTTAAACCAAAAAGTACTGATTGGATTTGGATGAACCTTGGTACGCAGATAGTTTATGGCCTAGATTAAAACATGGGATACTTTTATCGAGGTACATGAAACCAGCGGGCGGAACCACGGGAAAAGGAAGTATTCAAAATTGCAGCGTAAACATGCCAACTTTTGAATAATCAGGGCCGAGATAGAATTATTTTTATTATGAAGACATCTACTTAGAACAGTTTTTTTTTTTTTTATATTGCAATACTAATTGGGCTTAATCTGTAGTATCCATTTTAAACTACGGATATTAAAGGTTTTAATATATCTTTTAACCGGTTTTAACTTCGATTTTATCTTATAAATTAATCAGATTAAATTAAAGCGTAGTATTAATAATATATCAAAAACAATTTTATGAAATTCTGAACTTTTATCAATAACTAGCTGAATTACTCGTGTTCCATTAAATCGTGTTCCATAAAAATAGTCGCCATCTTTAAATAGTGCAAAATATCAAAATCAAAAGTAGTATATAAGTTGACCACGTAAATAAGGTATAATATATACATACATCCATGCAAAATTTCATGTAAATCGAACCAGTGGTTCTTGAGTGATTGAATAAGAAACAGATACACATCATTTTTATCTTACTATTTTCGAT
>DWNE01002369.1:0-19062 GCA_018249875.1 Cecropterus toxeus | reverse complement strand
GAGTTTAATTGTTAACTAGTTCTTTTTTTATTAACCAAATATTTCCTTACACTTTTCGTTTTTTTTTTTCTGATGTTTATATTAGCACAAACATTGCGACTATTTTCGAATGCGAATATTCGTTTCATCACTAGTATAAATGCTTTCTACATTCGCTTAGCCCCACAGTAGGATTTTCTCCTGTGTCGTGGGTGCCATGGACACACAAAGACGAAGAAGTCTTAACTCATCATTCACATTTCTGTCTGGCCGGGCATCGTACCCGGGGCCCATTGCGTGTCAAACGGGTATGGTGACCGCTCCGCCACGCAGGGCGTCGTATATCAAACTTTCATGAATGAAATGTACCTACCATATGTACCATGTATAGCCATTTTCGCGTAATCGCTGTAAATAGTGTAAGTTCAATTAGCAATAACGTGTTACAATCAAAACACAGTCGTAATGTGGCAGTAACAGTGCTGTATTGCTTACCGATTACGGGATGCGGGAAATCGTAATCGTTTAGAACTTAATTAGATCGGTTTTGTATATGCCGATGTACTGAGGTAATGAATTTCCTTGTTAAGTTATAAAACGTTGTGTTAGATCAGACTCTTCAATAGGCATGTTATTGTAAGTACATTTTCTTATACTATTATATAACGAAATATATTAATTTACTTATCTGTAAAGTGGGCAAGTTGGCCCTTTATCTCATTTAAAGATATATTCTCCAAGGTATGGATGATTTTATATTAGAATATTTTTGTCCTTTTTATTAGGCCTCGAAAGTTTGTATGACATCGACTGTAGTTCCTTCTTATTTTTTTTAATTCGAGCCTAGTATCTCTAACACATAATTCTTGAAATTACATTTATTGTTCGTAATTTGGTCACGTTACTCTGTATAATTTTTTCGGAGTTTCCATTACTTTGTAAAAACTGGAGCAATGGGTTATAGCAAAACGAAAGCGATAAAAATTTCATTTTTTTTCAACTTTAACAAAGCCATAACCGCTCAGCCACGAAACATAGATATTAGCGCTGCAGAATTTGCAACAAAATTTTGTCGTCTTATGATTTGATACATACATTTGTTTTAATGCTTGCAGGAACACTAACGTCATAAATGTCGTTAAAAAACGCCATAATCTTTAACTCCATATAAAGACAATCACTTCGTAGTCCTTTCTTTACCCATGGTTCTAATACAGACAATGAAACAAACATAAAGTTGCAGCAAAAGTAATAACTTCACACGTTTACGGCGATTACGTTTCCTTCGATACTTTTAGCACATTTTAAGGCGACTGAGAGGTGCGGTAGTTGGTTGTGAGAGGAGAGGCGCATCCATTAGACCGGCTAACTTAGCGCGGACCGGCAGTACATTTTCTGATTATATAACGCCAATGACTCCACCGCTGTTTAATAGGCCCGCAACGATTATAATCATTTATGATTGAATATTCATGAATGGGTCCACTACTGAACCCATTGGAATGCATTTCTCACGTAACGTCACTAAATAACTAAGCGACTTCGCACCTCTCATTCACACCTCGGGTTCAACAGGCGCGAGATGTTTACGCTACACATTCCTGTTTTGAAAGGCAATTTCAATATATGTATAACTTAATTTCTAACATTCCTGATTTGAGAGGTTTTTTAAGTTTTTTGTGATATAAGTCCATGCAGTCAATCAAATGTTAAATGCCTCATGCCGCCCATGAACATCTGTAAGGGGCCGTCCATTAGTCACGTGAGATTGGGGGGAGGGGGGGGTTGGCAAAAAAACACGAAATATCACAAGGGGGAGGGGGTGTAGTAAAATATGACGTTTGATATTAGAATTAAAATATTTTTTTTATTTCTTAACCGAGTGAACAACAACCTGCAACCTTTCTGTTCAGACTTTTTATTTTGGTCCTTACTTTTCTAGAATAAAAATTTATTATACTTTATATATTTAAGCATTTTAAGAATAAAATTCTAAAAAAATAAGATTCTTTGATGGGGTACTTCAAAAATACACGTTGTTTGGGCAGGGGAGGGGGGCTAGTCTTATACCTCTTCATGTATCAACAGGGGAAGGGGGGAGTTAAAAATGCTAAAAAACATCACGTGATTAATGGACGGCCACTCCAGACAACTCCAGATAACAGCAGAGTCTTACACGAGGTTACTACTTATTACTAACAGATGCTTTACTACCCCTGTGAGCTCAGTTGGAACGACTCGGATCAGTGGGTTTCACTAAACAGACTAAACCAATTTATCTTAAGTTTTTATTTATTATTATCTATTACTATTTACTATATCTATTTCATTTCCAGCTCGATAATTTAGTTAAATGAAATAAATAATACAGGAATAATATGAAAAATATCATAACAAAGTTTAAGTGTTCTTCGCATCGCATTCACAAACATGTGTCCATCTCACGGCTCACAGCGAGATCAAAAGATGCTCCGATAGCCGAAGATGGCATATTTACTCCGCATTCAAATGTCGGCTCTTTGTGTCGAGAGAAAAATCTTAACGAGTTGTCATCTCCGCCTTTCAGTCCGACTCCATTATCTTGCGGAGGAATAATAAGAACACGAGAAGTTGTGATAAATATGTAAAAACAGACTCGAATAGGAATACTTGCTTCAGTTCCTTGAGCTCATGGATTTTCGCCTTCGTTCTCAATTATGTAAATAAACGTTACTACACTGGAGAAGCCATTCACGTGATTTATTGAGTGTTGGTTTTCGTTGTAAAGTGAAAAATTCTTGGATATCGCGTTGACGATTCTTGTTTTTTTTTTATTTATACCGTCTAACTGAAGATTATAAGAGTTATATATTATCTTTCAAGAGACGAATTGGTATTAGTTCTACTTGTCTTGTTTTATTAATTCCTCAAGGCGCTTCCCCGCTTTGGAGTCCGGGTTGACAAACGTATTTGTGTGTCAGTCAAATCTTTGTTCTAAAGTGCGCATTCAAGGCAAAATTCATTGTCTGCGTATCTTCTTGGTTCTTGTCGGACGATCTCTTTACTATAAGTTACGAATACCAACATTTTGTTAATTACATGTAATTGTTGTCCATAAGGAAACATTTTTCCCAGCACCATTTACGATCTTACGTAGCCAGCATGACTCGTTCATTGATTGTAATCACAGGATGACATCCGTGAAGATGAAATACTAAGAATCATTTCCTACATAATGGCTGAACTAACAAAACGGAAAGCAAAAACAAATGACAAAAAACACGAAAAATTCATTCCAGAAATCGATTGGTTACGCCGAGTTAAGAATAATTGACACCGTTGCAAAGCAAATTTGAAAGTACCGACATAGTTCCCGATAGTGGAAGGCGTCTTTAATCCAATATTGTGGGCGCTCTATCCGCCTCATGCCGGTGTAATCTCATTATTTGCACACGTGATCAATATTCTATTATTATTAGGGCGTAGCTGCTAACAAAACGTCTTTTATGATTACGTGTGCCTAAAAAAATTGAAATTAATTGTTAAAGGTATTATTAAATGATTTGACTTTGCATTAACATAATGCGTATTAGGCTTATCAATATACTAAAAAATATATGACATGCACTGTGCGGTATCGGCCCTTAAAATCATCAGTCCCTCATCCTCTGGATGTTGTAGGACGCCTTCGGATTCGTCCTTAGTGGCCAGTAAGGGTCAAATTGGGAGATGGGCAGTAACGTCATCCTGTCTTATATCATCTCCCACTTCGGTCACCAACACGCATCCCAGGCGCGTTGACTATTGAAGATCCCGGAGTCCTCTTCGCAACGCTGAGGTCGGCCACCGGGGGGAGGTTTTAGTGCGGTAAAAATCCCACATAACCTAGCGTCGCTCCCATGGCGTTGTGTACCTTTTGAAGGTTTCGCCCTCGATA
The DNA here is from genome assembly GCA_018249875.1 of Cecropterus toxeus. Lineage (NCBI taxonomy): Eukaryota > Metazoa > Arthropoda > Insecta > Lepidoptera > Hesperiidae > Cecropterus > Cecropterus toxeus. Next base: position 15,167 of record DWNE01002369.1, on the reverse strand, counting down.
ACAAAAACAAAAGGCGCCATTACTATTTCTACAAACCCCTCATTAGGGAAAGCTGATGTCAAGTAGTAATCCTCTAAAATGATAGATGAAGCAGGTATTGGAGGATTTATACAGGTTTATTAACTATCGTAAATTAGTGCACCTCTATAAATCCTCCAATACCGGCATAATAGTTATCTTAAAGTTGACGACTACCCTTTGTAGTTGGTTTGCAATAAAAGTTACCCGTAACCCTAATATTATATTAACAACCCTCTCCCCAATTCTCGGAACGAATAAACACTTCACAGCTCGCAGATTGAAGATATAATTATGAAGATACACTCAACGAGTTTAACCCTAAGATTATTCGAGCGCTTTCAACTCCAAAGGCTACTTTGCGGTTGAAATGTTTGTCATTCTTAAATAAGCGAATGATCATTGTGATTGCATTAATGATAATATAAGTGCGGTAGGGGATTAGAAATAGGGTTTCAACCCTTCAGTCGCGCACCCCACTAGTGTTCGTTTTATAAACGAAATTACTTAAGAAGGATGCGTGACCAAGCAATTCAAAAACATTTTTTTATACTAAAAGTTTTGATGGTTGTAGAACCCTTTATGGTTCGACATGGAGTGATAGAAGCTCGTAAGTGTTACTATCTTTTGGTTTTATGGGAGTAGTGAGGGAGGCACACCTATCTGAGATATTCCAACTTATTATTCTTAGGAATTAATATAACAAGTCCTCAGGGAGTGGCAACTTATCTGTGACGAAGCTAAGGACCCTGGGGCTTGAACTCAGTAGCAAACATGCTACAAGTATAGCATGTTTGCTACTAAGTTCATCTGATGGTAAGTAACTGCCACCCATGGTCATCTGTAACTAACTTCATTTAAAACAGTCTGTCAATCAGAATTTCGTTGCTACTCACGGCTCCTGATATGGTCGCCTCATATAGACCGGGTTTTACTTTATCTGTGCTAGATTTCTCATAGTTAAAAAATTGTCTGTATGAAACTCGCGTACTTGTCTCTGTGAAATCGATTCATGACAAGCAATAAATTCAAACAAAAAATTCAGCGAATATCCAGAAGAAAATGTCCAATTCATCCAAATGACCGGAGTCGATATTTTTTCGTCCATCGGCAATTTATCTGATGGCAACCCTACTTATAGCCTTTTATGTATACTCGAAGCATGTGCAGGATTTAGGTAAGGCCTTGTTAGTAATCTCAATTAGAGGTGCTTAGTTGAAAAACATACTCCATTTGGCTCACTCACGTTTTCATTAAGACGTATTAGGCTCTGCCCCGAATACATTTCTTTGGCTTGGGTCAAGATAAACTGAATGTGGAGTAATTAAAGTATTCTCGAGGGAATTAATTGTGAATGAATAAGTGAATGACGTATATTGAGCTCCAAAGTTAGTGCATTGCTAAAGTGTACTTTTATGGATTTGTGGAAACTGATGGTTGGAGAATACGTTATGGTTTAAGTCCTTATCTTTGTCTAAGAACTACTGTGTTTTGGTCTAAAGGGTGTGGTTATGGATATACTTATCCGAGGCTTCACGTAAAATCCTTTTCTTATCCGGGATTTATTACAGATATCCGGCAGATAGACAGAAAAGCGCCATTAATTATTAAAAAAATAACAAATTTCCAGTTAAGAGTTGAATCTTTTTACGGCTAACGTGAATGGAAAAGAGTGAATTCAAACGTGTCATTTCTTAAGCTGCTTCATAGCTTTTAAATAGTGGAGAACACCGTCATATACTGAGTTACAGCAACAATTTAGAATAACTTAAATTTCAAATTTATTTGAGTAAAGTAGTACACGAGAATACAGGCCACAAGATATAATTGATAAAACAGGGTTTCTGTCTAAAGTCTCACAGAATTCTACTCATTTAAAAGTGAGCCGGCAACCGTACTCTTTCACCAAAACGCAAGAATTGCTAAACGCTAGAAAGAGGTGTGGTGGTAGTCTCTCTACAGATAAACCGTATTTTTTCTATCACCTGAAAAACTGTTTCTGTAATAATAAGTTTGTCATATAACATAACCAGTAGCAAATTAGTCGGTTCTGACGCATACAGTTTGGAGGTGCCCCTCTAGTTAACTGAGCCGCTTTTAATCTCAATTATATCCTAATTGCCAATAAAGCAGACCATTAATTGCTTATTAAGCCACATTCGATTATGTCGCATGGCGTCATGGCACGCGATTGTCTCTCATTGTTTGGGCCAGTGTTCCTCAAACCTAAAACCATTATAGCAACTATTTTGATAGTTGACACCGTTACTTCTTTTCATTAAAAGAATCTTATAATTTAGGATGCGCTTGTTAAAATCTAAACGCCACAAGCCCCAACTACTTGTTTTGTTTGAGAATCTCTATGAAGGGAGAACTTTGTAAGGTTTTTACACTTTGGTAGACACATCAAAGTTCCAGGATCTCCCAAAGGATAGGGTTTTTGTGCAAAGACCTTAACGCTCCAGCAATATTACTGCCAAAAAACTTTCGTGATCCTATGGTCGATTTTATATGAATTTTGAACTGCTTTTACCGCTTAGCAACCTTACAATCCGCATCTCGCATCTGCTGATCAGCGTACATTTACTATGTTTTTTTATAGAAGTTTGAAGGTATTTTATATAAGGTTGTATTAGCAAACAAACATGTAATCGACTAAATAAATAATCACTGCTATCCATTGACATCGGTAAAAAGCTTCATTTAGAATAATGGTTCTATCTGAAGGCAATCACTGATGCGTTGCTGTTCTCGTAGACTAAGATGATATCCTCATATGTGTTGTTTTATGTCCTGTCACTTAGTCAAAATATATAATGCAACATCAATATAATATCATTGAAATGAATGTTACTCAGTGAAGCAACACTTTTACAAGCATACTTTTGAATTATAGATAGTTTTTAGCTTTTAAATAACACAACAAAAAGTAACCTAAATAAATGCTTTACAATAGCTAAAAGGTTCATCCAATCAAGAGTATCTCGCGAGATCTCGATGCTCTAAAGATTGAGAAGCGATAATTTAATGATAAGCATGACTCACTGTCGTATCAGTTGCAAGTATCATTCGGGACATGAATCACGTTACTACAATGCGGGCCACGCAAAGGACCGCCGTGAGCGGCAAGGTCGTTCTCAAATCGCATCTGAATTTCAAATGATCGACGAAACCGCGGAAGTACAGTACAGTCCGAAACTGTAGAAAGTGCAAGTCGGTAAAACGTACTGACCGTAGCATCGTCGGTGATGTGGCCATATGTCCCGGTTTGAGCAAGACAGTCCCGTTTTTAAGCTGTATGTCCCATTGTATCCGATTTAGCAAGATGAAGATGTTGTTCGGATTTCGCAAGTAGATAAAAATGTGTAGCTATTTGAAATTTCAGATATCTTCCTCTATAAACTAAATCTCAGAATTGGGAAACTGAAGATATAATGGCACAGGCCATATCGTTCATAGAACAGGTAAGCAATGGGATAGAAGAGTCCTCGAATGGAGAGCTCCACGTCTAGCAAAAATGGAGTATGTTGCCCCCCGACCTGGACTGACGTCTTAAAGACGACTGGTCAGAGTGGCGCAGATTAGGAGAGGCCGTCGTCAGCAGTATCCTATCAAGAACTTATATGCATCAATATAATGCATTTTTTCCTAAGATACGATAAAGGTGTGATATTTTAATAAAAGATTGAAAAATCTATTCAATTAACTGAAATACTTATAGATGTTTTTTTTTGCACATTTTCATCTACATTATAATATTACGTAAATATTACATACAGTACAATCCTATATATGATATTTACATTTGGCCACCCTACCACCATCTCAGTGTAGCGTTTTAATTGGGATCACCAATTGGCCAGCTTTCTACATGTTATAGCGCCCATAGAGTTTGACGAGCGTGTTACTACATCGATTACCGTGACGGATGCTCGAATTGCATCGTTGCTCGATGCTCGAATTAACGCGAACGTTAATGTCCCTCCGGAGAAAGGTTAGTGAAAACGGTGTATTCAAATTCATCGTTGTTAACACAGTTCGACGCGACGTATTTCATTGTTTTATATGGCTTTTTGCGTGTGTTTTTTCTCCGCAGTATAATAATAATATAATAACTAGGTATATAACGATGAATCTCTAATTCCTTTGGTCATAGCATCACGCGTGAACGACTAGACCGATTTCGCAGATTGTTACTTTGTCACTTGTTACTATCAGGAGACAAATAAGAAAGTTCTGCGAAAATTAAAAAGAATCAACAAAAGTTAAACCAAGACAAAGTCTGTCGGGTCAGCTTGTATAGTAATCCCAGGAAAAAGGAAATAATACCTTGAAAAAAAAATTAAATACGAAAGGTGGTCTTCTCGTTGAACAGTGATATCTTTCAGACAACCTGAGGGCGCGGGATTAGAGTGAGTATGGACAGAAAGAATAGGTAGAGTGCAAAATTAGATTAAGGAAAGTCGCTTTATTATTTTAATACCAATTTAATATTAAACATTCTAAGAATTATCTCGATAACACACTATCTAATTGAACAAAACGATAATATTGACAAAAATAAAATGGATACAGCGATACTATCTTAATTACTCACAATAGGTATTTATTTCTCTATAATATCACTTTGTTATTTGATTACGTACACTTTAATACATAATTTCAGACAATTGATTACATATATTAGTAACCGAAGACCAATTTAGTGACTTTATTAAGCTTGTACTAAAAACATACGGTTTAATATATAATTTGACTACATATACTCATGCCTGTAGAACAGTTTAATGACTGTATTAAACGAGTAGTAAAAAGTGCGCAAGCGCTACTGTTAGGACACATCCACATTTACATTGCGCTTCTCCGATAACATCGACACTGACCGACACATTAGGGGCTGTCCATTAATTACATGAGGCTCGAAAGGGAGGGAGGGGTCCATAAAAATCACGAAACATCGCAAAGGGGAGGGGGGGATGTAATAATATATGATTAATGGACGGCTCCTTACGTTACATGTGTCTCATTGTTTTATACTGTATCATGTATTTTCGGCGCAGTACAGTTTTCAACATTTCACGGCTTGGATTAAATAATAGTACAACACGAAAACGCTTATCTTACGGTAGAGTTAGGTACAAATTTATCTATGTTTTTTGTTTTTGTCTTCTTAATTAATAAATAATGGCCTTTTAATAATTGAAAAGGCCATTACCCCCGATGTAATTGGAAAAATCAACTTTTCAATTCTAGGCATTTTTGGATAAAACTGTATATTTAATTTAATATTAATGATTTTTATTTGTCCTGTTAATCATGCAAAGCAGCGTCATGAAGTGCATGATGCTTTTAAAAAACTGTTTAAGTTCATACATGACCTGCGTGACGGATATTCACAATACTGTAACTGTACTAACACAGAGTCCCAGGATCGATCCCCGACCAACCAGACACTGACAAGATTATTCTAAATTTCTGTGCTGAGTATAGTTGTTCTGTGTGATCATCTTTCTGTGTTCATAAACCGATGTTAAAATGTAGACGATGGAGGTAAAAACTTTAATTGCAATATTTTTTTGTTTTAATTCGTTGCGCACTATGTGGCCACGTCCTAACAGTTAATAAATCAATTGACGATCAAATTATACATTGGCCTGCTTTAAAATTTGATCGTAACTCAATCATAATAGTGAATACAATGTTGTATACGAACATCAAGTTGATGAAATAAGCGCTCACAAAAAGGCGAAATTAATAGTTCAAATTAATTTAGTGTTTTTAGCTATTGTCTAAATTGTCTTGTTTTTTTTAGTTTTAGACTATTAGAAACATCTATTTTCAAGATTGTATACGATAAATAGTGTAAGATATAGTATAATATGTAAATATAAATAGTATAAAGATGTACTATTCTATTATAATATGTGTCAAAAATTAATAAGTAATTCGCATTATTACAAAATGTGCAATAAATTTTAGTTTATTGAGAAGTTATTTAGGGCCCCATAATATATGTACAAAACGAGAGCGCATAAAATATTGTTTAATACGTCCATTTGAAATCCTTTAAAACACAAGCTACTGATAAAATTATATTTATCCTGATTTCGGAACCAATCACTTTACATTTCATTTCAGTTAACAGCTTTGACAGCTAATAATGTTTTATTTGGTCTGTTCAGCGCTCTGTGGCAATGTACACAGACAATATAAAACCTACAACAATAACTTTATTCAATTACACAACAATCATAAGTGGATCATAACACGAATATAGATCATAGATGCCGGTAGCGGGCGCACCGCGGTGGCGACTAGCATCGTGTCGCAAGTGGCAACGTAACGTGTCGCAGTCCACTGCGCGCGGCGTTCTACTTGCCACGCCGAGGATACGAAAGGACAGTTTGTGTAATGGTACATTTCAAATGTGCTGTATGTTATAACTTTGAAGGTGGTAGAATCAGTGTAGTTCAACAGAGGAGGTACCACTGCCACACCTATTTCTAGCGTGAAGCAGTTCTTGCGTTTCGTTGGAAAGGTCTGTTTACACTTACACTTATATATGAGGTGAAAATCTTAATCCTCGGGAGTAGCAACGCATCTGTGATCGAGTTCAGATAAAATCCCCCTGGTCTAAATGAAGTTGCTTACAGATGTCCATGGGCGGCAGGAATCACGTCCATCCAGTCCTCTTGTGTATCAACATCTTGCGGTGACCAACAAGCATGTCGGGTGCGATGAGTATTGACAAAACCCCGACTAGGGGAGGCCTATGTCCTACATGTGTAGAAAAATATAAACTATGGTAATTTTTCAACTATTGGATTTTAATTGACATTAAAAAAATAATAACTCACATAATTTTATGATGAAATGTGACCTGATGAATCCTACCTATCTGTAACCATTTCAGTACAAGGTAGATTTATTAGACCAAATCGTACTCTATTTCCCCATCTTGTTACCTAATTGATCCTAAAAGCAAACATATGTATGCATCCGGTATCCGCGATGAGACATAAACATCAGATCCGTCATAAATCATTGTAAAAATGTATGCAAACGATTGCAAAACGCCATTTTTGCTCGCCGATACGCTAATCGGTCGAACCCATGCAATCACACGGAATGATATACGAGCGTGAATGTAATAATGAAGATGAATCTGATACCGCTTCGTGTGTGTTCGATTTTAATTAAGAGACATTAATTAAAATTCAGGTGTCTTTGATTTCTTAATAACTGTTGCTGTTGATCCGAATTATGTGCGCAAAACTAGTTGAACTATTCATTTTCTTTTTTGTCTACTCATTTTAATCTTGAAGGGAACTGATGTAAATATTTGGAATTTTACTCAAAGATGAAAAAGGATACAGGTATAAACAAAAAGTTACTGCTATTATTAAGACGAATATTTGTGAGGATGTATGGATATTTGTTACACAGATAATTTATGACAAATATTACCACGAACGACATTCTTTATATGAACTAGGAACGAAATGGGCGAGGCCCCGGGGAAAAAGCTAGTACTCGATACTTGTCAACGATAGTATTTATCTGCCTATCGCCCAAGTATGTCTACTTGTCTTATCCCCCTATTTCATACTTTTGACCATGACCTACCACCACCCCCAATACGATTAAAAACTTATTTATATTTATTGTAAATCTTCTTAATCTTTCTTATCTTCTTTATCTTTAATATACATAAATTGATTATCACGTTGTTTGTCCGGGATAATCTCCTAAACTACTAAATCGATTTTAATCAAATTTTCGCAACGTGTGCAGTTTGATCCAACTTAAAATATAGGATACTTTACTTTTTTACTTTTGCTTTTACTAATTAAAATAAAATCGAATTTAAAAGAAAATTCAAACTTAATAACAAATAATCGAGTAAATCCGGGAAAGATGCGTGAGTCGTTGCTCCTCCAGGGATTTCCACACCTCTATTAAATGATGGGAAATTGGTACTAAGAATCACACCAATTTTTTAATGCCCTACGAAGTGGGCACGGGTCTGCTAGTGTTGTATATACAAGTGATAAAAGGTATCATTAGCCGCTAATCATTTCTCAACGTTAAATAATTCGTACTACTTTATGATTACTTCATTTCACGAAGTCGCGTCATGTGAACAGTAGTTGTAAGTGAAGATTGTTATCGGTTGCATTAGCATAGTTGAATGCAACAGCTAAGCACTGGTCGTGAAATATTCCTTAATTTCTGTGAAATATCTGCAATTTTAAATAACGCTTTCTACACATCTATTTCCATAATTAATTACCTGTTATAGCTTAAAAAACACATTTAAAAAAATTGTGAGGTTGCAAGCTACCATGCAGTAAGTAGGTACACCTTATGTGGTCACTGCCGTTGATTATCTATAAAAGATAATATTAGACTCCTATCTGAGGTCGGCTACAAATGTTTTGCTATCCCCCGAGGATAAGTTAAAATGCTTCGGTAATGTTTGGAAGGTGTAGTAAAGGTCTACCTTGACCACACCTTCCAAACCAGAACAGCTGAACACAGCTTGTAGCGGTGATTTCTCTGTAGTCGAAATAAGTAGTTACTAACAATTTAATTTTGCATTTAGCAATGTTTTTAAAGATGTACGTTAAGATTACATATTACGTAAAGAAATATATTATTCCAACAGTAAAATTTACATACGAAAACTCCTTTAATTTGCATTCCACACAATATTTTTTGACTCAACATTTTTAATTTCTTCGAAAATTCAAAGGAAATATTTTGAAGTGACACAGCGCTTCCGGCGCGGAACACGTCGCGTGCGGGAAGCGTTGCGCAACCGCGGAACTGTACCAATTAGCACGTGGAATGTGCGACGTGCGAAGACAGATTATCTAGATATATGTTTACCAACTCCGCCCTCGGCAGTTGAAAAGGCGTATCTAAGAAGTCAAAAGGGTGGAAAAAAATAATGACACAAACGGAATTATTCGCGGACCAAGAACAATATTGAAATATCGTATCATATCATAGCCATTCTATTTTTTTTTGAAAGTATATATTTCAGTTTATGACAGAAATTCTTTTTAAATTTTAATTTAATATGTTACTCACGATAAGCGGTTTTTGAATTTCTTCTAGACCGATATATCGACCCAGTTACATTAATCAATTCCGCGATAATATAACCCTAAGTCTGTTTCTTAAAAAAATATATTAACAGATATTTTTTATTCTTTGATCTCGCTCTGTGTGCTGCTCTGTGCTGTTTTAACGCAACATTTTTAAATTCTGTCTATACAATTTGGCTCCAATACATTATCAAGGTTTTCACCACGGAGTTTTTTTTTATCCTACTTAAAAATGTACACTTTCCATTTATACAACTTAAAAGAATAATCGTTCTCTATTGCAATGAATATTGCATCATTTTTTTTTAGTTTACTGAAGAACTACAGAAGATTTCCTGCTCGAGTGATTCATACATATTTTTCTCTGTTTAAACTTGTTAAATGCGCATAGATCGGGGAAATTTTATTACTAAAAAAATAGAGATAACATGTGATAACGGTATCTCTGAAGACAACCACACAAGGTTGTTTTCGGTATACTTCTGTTAAACAACTTTTTATATTTATACACTGATAGTACTTCCGTAAATAAATTGCAGGCTGTAATGTAATTCAATTCCTTCTGCAAATACCTCTTTTTGTTGCCGTATATTATAATAGCAATGTTCTATATATTATTTCAAATGATAAGGCACTCTTCCGGTAAGGAATTGAATTAATAAGCACGTGTGATGCATAAAGATGATAAGAAACGTAGTATTAAACAAGTCTAGAGTGCACTGTAGTGTGAACTTACAGACTATCTAGATGATAATATGCCCCGTGCGTTGTCGTGTACTGTAATAATAACAGGATGGGTGATAAGAAGTCGAAATTATCAAGGAATTGTCGCTATAATGTCTAGATGTGAAGTGTCACGCCTGTAAGTTCTTTTCAACATATTGCAAAGTAGATGTGAAGGTCTGTCGAATCCAACATTCAGCGATGACAAAAAGAGATTAGCTGATTTTCTTTATTAAAGAAATTACATTGGAAGTTTTGCAATTATATTGGTGGACGTATCCTTAGCTTAGTTGCTCAATTCATCTTTGTTGGAACGGCGCCCTTATTCTCGCAGAGTGTACTGCAATTAACAGGTCATTGTATTAAAGGTAGTAATTCCATCGTTCACGCCCATTTTTGTTTAATAACATTACTGGACGCTCCTTACGTTTTGATTTAGGGTATCGTAAAGCAGAAATACTCCCTGTGGATGTTCCAATTTTTGACGAAAGTTTAATCTTATGAGCGACTAGCAAACCAGCATTTAGTTAACTGCTTCTATTTCATATGAAAAATTGAAACAATTGTACAGATAATCAATTATATTAACATTTTTTTTTTATTAATGATTTTTTTCCTTTCAGGTAAGTCACCGTAAAGTTACATACGAGCTGATTGCCACGACGTAAGATTTTTATGTATGTTATTATTATTCTATAACAATTCGTCTTGACAATATACCGTACTCAATTTCTGTGCTATTATTACTAGACTTATTAATATTGGGAAAACATATTTAAAAGAAGTACCGTTTAGCAAATTCGCTGTTCCATTTATTTCAAAATTTAAATACGGTTATTTTTACAAAACAATGCGAACCCAATTAATCAATGATCGAGACAAACATGCGGAGAAATAATAGACAAAACGAAATAAAAAAAATTAATCGCATACTACTTTCTTTTTTAATAATATGCAAGGAATTAGTCGCACGCGCTGACCGCACTGTGACGTACTTTATGTAAAACCTTATGTAATTGTGTTATGAAACATGCGTTTTTGACATAATGTATCTAATGTAGCTGCTTTCATATAAGATCAACCATCTGAGCCTTCAGGAGTAGCAATCACGCATTTATGATTGACTTCAGCTAGAATCTCTTTTCTGTTTCATATAAACTTGCTAACAGATGTGGGTGGCAGTGACAAGCCAGATGGACTTCATACTCGTTTGCTACTTTAATCTTTAAAAATAAATCTTTATTTACTCATGTCTCACCTTTGTCAGTTACTATTACAAATATGAATTATGAACATGCTGTCAATATGTCAAATCTTACGGTCCACCTTTGAACCAATTAACCCATTGAGCTAAATTTGTTTGGAGGTGATAACGATGGACACGGATGCCAACCACGTCGTGTTTAGGTTGGTTGGAGTCGTCTCGAGAAGTTTCATTCGTTTTAATATGTCCTTGGATTGAAAATAAGAGTTACTTGATCGATTTTAAACAACTTAGTACAGATCTAAAACTCCATAATATTGTACCTCCATAATACTGTGCCTATACTTCTATAGGCTCATTAGTTATTTCTTCTATTACAAAATGTACAGGTGATTTATTTCTCGACTGCGTCAGAAGGAGGGTATTTTTTTGAGTTTATGATTTTAAGCTGAGATTTTCGCGTTTTGATTCGTTCGCAATTGATTCATTTTAATATGTTACGGGTACTCACGATATGCGGTTTTGAACTTCGGCATATATCGGCAAAAAGAAATTCAATACCGCATATCGTGAGTACCCGTAACATATTAAAATGTTTTTGAGTTTGTTTGTATGTATGTCCATTTCTTTAGCAGGCGCTGCAACCGAAACAGCGATGTTAATAGTTTTGGTATAGGTATTTGTTGGTATATTACTTTTATTATATTTATATAATTCACATAGGCATTGAGAACATCTCACCTATTTTAATATCACGCGGGAGGCTTTGCAAGCGTTTAAAAATCAAGAGCCCTATAGAACGAACTTCGCAAACAACCCTTAAACCCTATACAAGCATAGTTACGTACGCCCTTTTTCATAGTCATACTTGAACTATGAAAACTTTAAAATAATTGAGTACTGAAATATGAGATATTATACAATATACTAGCTGATACGGTAAAGGTTGTTTTGCCATATAAATTATTACATGATAAAAAAATGACTCAAAAATGAACAAAAATGTTAATGGTGGACAACACTTATCACTAAGGGGTATGGAAAATAGATGTTGGCCGATTCTCAGACCCACTCAATATGCTCACAAAATTTCACGAGAATCAGTCAAGCCGTTTCGGAGAAGCACAGGAACGAACATTGTGACACGAGAATTTTATATATAAGATGAAGCAATATGAATAAAGTATAGGTGAATTACATTTTTAATTCCATAACGAAATCAGTAGTATCATTATGATAGATATGATGAACTTTATATGGAACTAATTTTGAGAGTTGCAATTTATGAGCCATCGAGGTGAAGCCTACTGCCACTTGACTTCTATACGATTTGTCGACAGTATAAAATAGTATTCGGACTTTTTAAAGGTTTTAAAAGTGGACTTCTGAATTAATATGGAGAATTTCTCTAACTAAAATATCATTTCTTTTTAAATTAAATTATTAAAGATACAGTTGTATCCAAAAACGGACCTAAAATTTAAAACTTGTGCTCTAACTACACCGTGTTTAATGGCCTTATTATATATTCCATTCCTGAAACGATAAAACAAAAAACATTTTATTTATTTTCAACCTAGTTCTTATGTAAAATTTGCTATTTAGTATTGTGTTATTATTCATACAAAGTAGTAATATGTATTACACAGGATCTTTACCGTGATAGTTCTAATGGAGAATAAAACCAGACAAATGCGAGACAGACTCGCGCACTGAAGGTTCCGTACAAAAATCTTCTAAAAAAAACTAAAAATATCACGTTTGTTGTATGGAGCCCTCCTAAATTTTTATCTTACTCTGTTTTTAACCGACTTCCCAAAGGAAGAGAGGTTATCTATTCGTCACGTATATTTTTAGTTATTGTTATAGCGACACGAAATATACATCTGTGAAAATTTCAACTGTCTAACTATGACGGTTCATGAGATACAGCTTAGTGACTGTCAGACAGTTAACGGTGTCTTAATAATAAGGTCTCGTTTTTATCCCCCTGATGCGGAACCCTAAAAATATGTCACATACAGTTTTGTTGCATATGCACTCGGCTCGGTCAGATCGACCGCAGTCGCTCGTTATGTTACAATGTCCTTTACGTAGAACTTTATGTAATTGTGTTATGAAAGTTTCAACCAGTGCGGAAGTTCGCCGTGGTCATGTAGTGCGATCGAATTAATTATACGGCAAGACGCTCGTTTTATGTTCTGTTCAACGGACATCAAGAACGGGAGAATTGGTTCAGTTTTTTGAAGTGTTGTAATCCTTAGTAGTTTGAGTAGGGTTGCCAACCGTGCTATAACATATTGTATTGTACTATATTTTGAGTCTGCATTCTATATACTATTGAAAAAATAACGCTGCAATATTGAGATACCGAAATCTAACAAACAATTTATCAGTTCGGAGTTGAATGTTTACGAATGCGTCTTTACATACTTTTTAATGCAGCATGACGATTTTACTTCAAACGATTAAATAAAAATGCAGAAGAAATAAGAAAATATAGATTTATTAAAATAAGTAGTATAATTATTTTTGTCTACAAGTTATGCTTTGTCCGTAAAGTACCATGTTTTTATGTGTACTATATTTTATAACTTTGAAAAATGCTATATTTTGTCGATGTAGCGCTGACAACCCTAAATTTGAGTGATATTTCCTTTTCGTTATTAAATGTTTTTTTTTTGTGTTATAAACATAGAAATATTGTTGTACTTTTAGGTTATTATATAACGTTGTTGTGTACATGTTGATATTACAGTGTTTATGTAATTGCTATGTACGTTGACCGAAGTTTTGGAGCGTTCTTAGGAGGTCGGTCGTTAACTCACAGTGGTCGCGTTACTGTGGGGACTAAGTTGGAACATCTTATTATGAGAACGAAGTAGCAAACGAGCATGCAGTCTACCTGATAGAAAGTGGTTACTGCCGGGTATGGACATCTCTACAACTTCATATAGAACAGACTGAAGTCGATCACAGATGTGTTGCTACTCCCGAGGACTAAGATTGTCGCCTCATATATAAGTGAGAAGGCAACCACTAACTTCCACGGAAACGCAACAACGGCTTCACGCTAAACACAGGTGTGACGGTGGTACTTCCCCGGTCGTACTACATTGGTTCTACTACCTTTAAATTACATCTCATTTTTAAATCATAGTACAATGAGAGATTACTATGTCACAACATTGATTGATATAAATTTTAAATCTTTAGTATTATTTAAAACAAAAAAAGATAGTGAAACGGATAGTTCATGTTTTTTTTTTTTAACTTTTTACCCGGCAGTGTCGGAAGGAGAGTCATGTTTGCATGACATTTGTATGTCCTTTTTTTGGCACGCGTCACAACCCAAACGGCTTTAACGGATTGTAACATGTCACATATCATTGAAATCGTCTCAGTTGTCACAGTGAGATAGGCTTCGAAATATAGCGCCTGTGATAAAAAAGAGTTAGGTATGATTTTTCAAGCTGCAATATAGACATCTACGAAAATATATCTATCTATATTAAGAATCTTTTTTGATATCTAACAAAAAAAAAAGAATTATTACAAAAACAAAATAGCCGACTGCTAACTTCTTGCGTTTTCATAATAATTTCTCGTTTTAATATTACCAATATTTGCAACATACACAATGTATTTACGTACATACAAAGGCGTATAAAGGCATAAACTCTAAAAATAGACTAGATTATAAACCTAAGTGCTTTTTAAATCTTAGTAGTCGCGTTGCAGTAGGTACCTATGCGCTTAAACTTCATATTAACTGAAGTGTGGAGTGAAGAGGTGCTATCTATTAACTCTGAACTCTTGAAAGGTTTTAGTTCGAGCCACTGTTCTACTTTAAGACTCATACCTTATCAATCTTATCAGTTGCTTTGCATTTATCTTAATACGTGGCTTAGACTGAAGTAATTATGTACGCGAATTTGATTCAATGTAAAACGTTGTCTATAATTTGTAATTAACCGACACTTCACTTTACCAGGTGGTAGAACCGATGTAGATCGACCGGGGAAGTACCAACGCCACACCTATTTCTAGCGTGAAGCAGTTCTTGCGTTTCGGTGGAAGGGTGTAGTTGCCGGCTCACTTTTATATGA